>VYZV01015287.1:0-23597 GCA_013401275.1 Pandion haliaetus | reverse complement strand
CTGGCTGGGGTTAAACCACGACAGTCCTTTAAGCCATTTTATACCTGGAGGAAACCATGTTTGATTCAGGAAGCTTCTGAGCTGGAAATAAGTACAGGCTTGAACAATACTGAACACTTGCCCTTGCCCTTAGTATGCTGGAGACAGGACAGGGAGCTGCAGTATCCTTTGGTCTGAGTGTGATCGTTCCCCTGTGTCATGTGTGGCTGCTCTCGAACCCCATGTCTTCCTCCAAACACCCCATCGTCCTCAACATCACATTTCATAGGTTAAAAGGATGGTCATGCTGCTGGCTAAAGAAGAGTCTAAGAAAATAAGCCTAAAAAGAAAGTTTAAAGGCAAAGCTCCCACGCAGGACAGCATCTGTTGAAAGAAGCTGGGCTCAGCCACATTAGCCCAGAGCCTTGCAGCAGATCTGACTGCAAGCCCCCACATCAGCGTACCACCAACTCTTCCCATAACTACACAGGAAGATAAATTTAGTTCAAGGAACCTTGTGTTGCTACATTATTTAACAAACAAACAGATGCACTCAAGAGGAAAACACAGGCAGGGACCCAGTTTAGCTGCTGCATGGGCTGATCAGACCTATGGACTCCACACTGCTTCCCACAGTGAAAGAGCCCAAATCCTGAACCTCAGCACCACGCTGTTCTAGCCCAAGACAGTCAGCTGTGTTAGTCACAAGAAGACTCCAGCATGGCCACAGAGGAGTGCCTGGGCTGCACTCTCCGGGGATACTTCTTGCACCAGGAGCCAGGCAGCCACTGCCAGGGTCTCCCTACCCCCCTGCTACTCAACCCAGACTGCTCAGGAGCAAAGCAAAGAGGCTGTTGGGGGTGTCCACTGGCCAGGCACGACTCAGCCTGGCTGTGCTCAGAGCCATGTCTGTGCTGCAGTCCCCTCTGCTCACACTGCCTCTGGGTTTCCACTGCCTGGAGAACCCCAGTGCCCTGCAATAGGGAGCAGAAGAGCCATGCCAGTCCTGCAAGACCAGAGTAGGGTGAGGAGAACCCCCTGCCCCACCAGAATGATAACCTAGAGCACCAGTAAAGAAAACATGGTTTTATTAATGATCATGTGCAAAAGGCACAGTGGCAGGAGAGAGGAGACTACTCCAGCATGAGGTTTGTCTCCTCCAGTATGGTCTGCAAGATCTCATCCACCTGATCCAACTCTGAGTTAATATCCTGGAGCTCCAAGTAGGGGAGGATGAATGAGAGAAGCCAGCTCACATTCATATGCAGGTTCTTAAGTTTCTCCATAACACTGTGGGCAAGAGGGCAAAAGCAAAGAGGAGGGTCAGTAGTGAAAGCCCAGATCTGGTATCTCCCACAACACACCCAGCTGCTATCCCCCTTCCTACCAGGAGTACAATGTGCACTGGGGTTCCTTCCACCACCCCATTCTTACCTCCATTACAGACCCAACACTGTGCAAGGGATCCAGCAACAAGATGCCACAGTATAGGATAGACAGAGTATGGACAAAGGACCTTTCCATAGGGCATCTTTGAAGCCAGATCAATTACTTGGATTCATCTGGTGATTCCACCTCCTCACAACAGCAGGATTCTCACTTACAACCCAGTTACCTATACAGCAGGGTGATGGATACCAGGGAAGCAGTGTCCTATGGAAACAGCTCCCCACGATGACTCCTGCCCTCTCCCCCCACCTTAGGGATGACAGGGACTGCCAACCAGCCAACCCACAGCTCTGACGTCTTCAGGTTTTCTTTCTCTGGGACCCTGCAGGAAACCTGTGCCTCCCATGGCACCCCTAAGTGCATCTCCGTATTCTTGAGTCTGTCAGTTCAGCCTTCTCCTCTGCAGACCTTGCCAGCTTTGCTTTCCGCTTCTGCCGCACAGCGTGGCACTAACACGTGTATCTCCCACTGCAGGGCAAGCCTTCTATCTTCTGAGCTCTGAGCAGTGCCAGTTCCTGTTGGCATTTCAAGAACTCTGTTTTCAGGCAACACTTTTCATGCTCAATTTTCTCCACCTGAAATGGGAGGAGGGTGCATGCACAGGAATTGTATTAATCAGCAAAATAAAAAGAGACTTGAAGAAGCTGCCAGACCTGATGAAGTTAAAAGTCAGCAGATAAGGAAGAAGCCCACTATGTTCTTTATGGAGAAGTGACTCATCCTCAACCCACTTTGACCTGCTCTCTCCAAAAACCTCCAAACCAGCAGGGATGCACAGCCCCAAATTCATTACCTTGCACCAGAGCACATCCCACTCTGCTGAAATAGCCTTCAGTTCCACAAAGATATACTCCATTGGTCTTCTCGCATTCTCCCACTCCATTATATCCTCCTGCTCCTGCTTGTTAAGGACCTGCAATTCTCTTCCTCCCCTGTCTCCACTGCTGAAGCATGGGGCTTTCTCCACCTGTGATCTGTCAAATAGAATCAGAATATCTTGAGTTGAAAGGGACCCATAAGGATCATCAAGTCCAACTCCCTGCTCCTCACAGGACTACCTAAAGCTAAACCACATGACTAAGAGCATTCTTCAGATGCACCTTGAACTCTGACAGGCCATGTGCCGTGACCACTTCCCTGGGGAGCCTGTTCCAGTGACCGACCACCCTCTTAGTAAAGAATCTTCTCCTAATGTCCAATCTGAACTTCCCCTGATGCAGCTTCACTCCATTTCCTCGTGTCCTAACGCTGGTCACCAGAGAGAGGAGATCAGCACCTCCCCCTCCACTGCCCCCCATGAGGAAGTTGTAGACTGGAATGAGGTCCACCCTCAGCCTTCTCTTCTCCAGGCTGAACAAGCCAAGTGAACTGAGCTGCTCCGCCCAAGTCTTGCCCTGAAGGCCTTTCACCATCTTGGTCGCCCTCCTCTGGACACAATCTAATAGTTTCTTGTCTTTCTTATATTTAGGCACCCAAAACTGCACACAGTACTCGAGGTGGGGCCACACCAGTGCAGTATGAAGTAAGGCAACCACCTCCCTTGACTGGCTAGCTATGCTGTGCTTGATGCACCCCAGGACATGGTTGGCCCTTTTGGCTGCCAGGGCACACTGTTCACTCATATTCAACTTGCCCAAACCAAATCCTCAGATCTCTTTCTGTAGGGCTGCTCTCCAGCCTCTCATCCCCCAATTTGTATGTATAACCAGGATTACTCCAACCCAGGTGCAGAATCCAGCACTTGCTCTTGTTAAACTTCATATGATTGGTGATTGCCCAGCTCTCTAGTCTATCCAGATCTCTCTAAGGCCTCTCTACCCTCAGGGGAGTCCACAGCTCCTCCTAGTTTAGTATCGTTGGCAAACTTACTTAAGTACATTCAATTCCTGCATCCAGATAATTTATAAAAACATTGAAGAGCACTGGCCCTAAAATTGAGCCCTGGGGAACCCCACTGGTGACTGGCCACCAGCCTGATGTAACCCCATTTACGATAATCCTTTGAGCCTGACTTGTCAGCCAATTGTTCAGCCATTGTATTACAGACTTTCTCTAGCTGTGTGCTGGACATTTTGTCCAGAAGGATACTGTGAGAGACAGTATCAAAGGCTTTTCTAAAAACCAAACAACCCGTATCTACTGGCTTCCCTTGATCAGCTAGATAGGTGATCTTGTCATAAAAGGAAATGAAGTTCATTAAACAGGACTTTCCCCTCATTAACCCATCCTGGCTATGACCAATGACTGCATTGTCTCTCAAGTGTTTTTCAATAACTCCCAGAATAATAACTCTCCATAATTTTAGCAGGCACTGAAGTAAGACTGACAGGCCTGTAATTACCAGGGTCTTCCTTCTTACCCTTTGTCGTGGTTTCGGTTTCAGCTCAGCCAGTAACAAAGCACCATGCGGTCACTCGCTCACTCCTCCCGCCCCCCTCCGGTGGGATGGGGAGGGGAATCAGGAAGGAGAAAAAGAAAAAAAAACGAAACCTCGTGGGTTGAGATAAGGACAGTTTACTGGGACAACACAAGGAGAGAACTTACAACAACAACAATGGTACTAATAAAAGAACATACAAAAAACGAGTGATGCACAGTGCAACTGCTCACCACCCGGAACCCGACACTCTGCCGCCTCCCCCACCGAGAGCCGAGAGAGAGAGCTCCCCCCAGCCCGCTCCCCATTTATATATTGAGCATGATGTCACATGGTATGGAATAGCTCCTTGGCTAGCTCAGGTCAGGTGTCCCGGCTGTACCCCCTACCAGGCTTCTGTGAAAATTAACTCTATCCCAGCTGAACCCAGGACACCCTTCTTGAAAACCAGGACATTTGCCAGCTTCCAGTTGACTGGGACCTCTCCAGACTTGCAAGACCATTGAAAAATAATGGAGAGAGGCCCCGTGATGACATCATCCAGTTCTTTCATACCGTGGGATGAATCCCATTGGGCCCCACAGACCTACGTGCATCCAACTGGAGCAGCAAGTCTCAAACAAGTTCAGGTTTGGCTGCAAGTTTATCATCCCCCCAGTCATGGTCTTCCAACACAGGGCTCTGGGGTCCCGGGGCCCATCACTGGAGTTGAAGACAGAGGTGAAGAAGGCATTAAAGGTCTCTGCTTTCTCTATGTCCCTGTTTGTGAGGTGACTGACCTTGTCAAGTAATGGACCAATGTTATCTCTGATCCTCCTTTTGCTGTTAACATATTTTAAAAAAGCCCTTTTTGTTGTCCTTCACAGTATTGGCCAGCTTGAACTCTTTGACCACATGAATTTTCTCCCTACGATGGCAAACAGCATCTCTGTAGTCCTCCTGTGTTGCCTGTCCTTGCTTCCGATGTCCATAAATTTTCCTTTTCCACCTAAGTTCTAGAAGATCCCTGCTCATCCAAGCCAGCCTTCTGCCCCGCTTGCTTGACTTTCAACACTTTTGAATTGCCTGCTTCTGTGCTCTTAAGGGATGGCTCTTAAAAAGTGACCAGCATTCATGGACTCCAGTACATTCAAAAGCAGATTCCCAGGGGACCTTACTAACTGGTCAGCATATTGGACCTTCAGAAAAGGATATCCTATGGCAATAACCTGGCTTTTTTTCTTAATGGAAGCAGTTCTGATATGAGGCACAGGCCAACTTGACCTTGGCAAAACCTCCAACCTAGATGGGACCATCGTCCGGCATCACTGTTTGGTTCCACTTGCAGAGCCTCTTACCTATTATGCAAGGGCACCTGGGAGCGTGGGGTACTCACGGAGGAGATGTGTCTGCTGTGTCAGGCAGGAACTTGTCGCCATTCCCCCTGTCCCTTAAGTCACCACGTTCTGCCAGGTGGAGAGAGCATAGGGAATCCTCCAGATCATGTGTCCTGTCTGCCCGACAGGCCTGTCCCAGGGCAGGTAGGGTGTGGTTCCAGTAATCTGTCTGTCTCTTGGACTCCCCGACACTCCTCAATTTAAACACCTCCTCCCGGAGCTCTGCCACTAAGCTGAGGAGTTCCTCTGCTGGGGCGCACCTTCCACAGGTGTACTCACTGCAGCCATCCAGGACTGGTGTAAGAGTAGGGCACACTCTGCGGCCTGGCACCTGGGAAGGGGTTTCCTTTATAGCTGTGGGGGCTTGGCCATGGCTGCTCCTGGTACCACCCAGGTCTCATCAACTGCTCTTGCATGAGCTGCTAGTGCCTGGTGGGTCTCTCCACTACCCCAAGGTTTCCCCAGTTCAGGAAACCCCCTGGTACACCATGCCAGAGAGTTCTGCTGCAGGTCATGCCAGCACCGGAGCTGCTCACCTTGTCTCACCTTCATTCCAAAAGGGAAGAGCCAAATGGGAGCTTCACCATTTGCAGCAATCTTTGAAAGACCAAATGCCACAAAGGGTCCCTTGCTGCAGTATCACAGAGCTCCCTGGAGAACTCATCCTGGGCAGCCATGTCCGAAAGACACTTCTCCTGAAAATTCAAAATATCAGTCTTTAATATAACCAGTTAACCTGAAAATGGGGAAAGAGGCCACACAGGACCAGTGCTGCAACCCCAACGGAGGAAACATACAGCTTTCTGCATCCTCTTCTAGCCAGGAGAGGCAGGAAGGAACATACTACGACTAGGCAGGACAGGGTAGGATTAAGCGCAGGGACTGGAACTGCCCTGATCCCTGTTACTGTTAAGAGTTTTAAGCATGTCCAAGCTGTACACAAATAAGAATCAAAGTCTCATTTTATATGATGCTCCGACACCTTCACATGTTGGCATTTCTCTTGACAGGAAGGAACACGAGTAACAGTGAGGCAGGGCTGAGAACCTGCCAAGCCCTGCAGCATCAAGCGTCAAGGCTTTCCCTGTGCTGGCTCCTGCAGCCTTCTCCCTCCTGCCTCACTTGCTGTTCCACACTCTCCCTGGATGATGACAACAATCTCCTCTTCCTCTTTCCATCCAGCTCCCAGGACCAACAAAAGGGGAAAAAAAGAGCAGGTTTCTCCTTGCTGTCCTACCAAGGGATAAAATGTTCTTTCACTTGGAGAACAACATGTCAACAAGAGAAAAGCAGCAGAAATCTCCTGTATGCAGGACACCCAATGCCTCTCTTTCCCCTGTTGTTGCTCCAGGTAGCTGAGCTGCAAACTGGAATTGGATATACTCACTCCTTCTGGCATTTCTGTCTGTATCTGGGTCTCTTCTCCTCATCACTGTATTCCTGCTCCTAGGGTGTCAAACAGCTTCTGCAACAAGACCAGTCAACCATGCCTAAGTGTGTGAAAGAACAGTTTGACTCCTCTCTCCCACTAAAAATCTCCATGGTTTGGACATCTGTGCAACGCCTCTAATCCTTCAGGATTTCAGATAAAAGAAGATCAAGAGAACAGCCGAAGAATCAAACTTAGCTTAAGTTTCCCTTTAGCCCTTAAGCTAAAGGGAAAAAGAGCTACTTGAATCCCAATTTAACATAGACAAAATGAAGCACAGACTATGAGACAGAGTTCAGCACACCACTTATTGTGCCAGCCATTTCTGCTTCAGTTTTGAGTTGACAGAGAAATGCATTGTAACCCATGTGGGCAGCATAGACCACTAATAACAGCTGCTTCAAAGGAAAGAAACTGTCACAGTCATGAGTTATGTGGAAACAGTCTATGGGAAAAGTTCCCTCTAAGTACCACTATACATTTCCAGCGATGTCCTGAAACACAAGATAAAAATCCTTTATATACAAGTGTCATGGTTTCAGCTCAGCCTGTAACAAAGCACCACGAAGCTGCTCACTCACCCCCACCCCTGCGCCTGGCCACGTTGGGATGAGGAGAAAATCCAAAGGCAGGCTCGGGGGTCGAGTCAAGGACTGGGAGGGATCACTCCCCACTTATGGTCACGGGCAAAAGACAGGCTCAACTTGGGGAAGAAACAAAATCAATTCAATTTACTACAAATCAAAACAAAAACAAAACACAAGGGTATTAGGAAGGGAAACCAAACATCAGAACACCTCCCCCCACCCCTCCCGCCTTCCCGGCTCAGCTCCATTCCTGGTGCTTTCTACCTCCTCCCCCCGGCAGCGCAGGGGAACAGGGATGGGGGTTGAGTCAGCTCGCCACACATCATCTCTGCCGCTCCTTTCCTCAGGGGGAAGATTCCTCACTCGTCTCCTGCTCCACCGTGGGGTCCCTCCCACGGGAGACAGTCCTTCACCAAGTTCTCCAACGTGGGTCCTTTCTGCAGGCTGCAGTTCCTCACAGACTTCCCTAGTGCGGGTTCTTTCCGCGGGCTTCAGTTCTTCCCGAACTTCCCTGGCGCGGGTCCTTTCCGCGGGCTGCTCTCCAGTCACACACTGCTTCAACGCAGTTTTTACTATGGAGTTACGGCCATCTTCAGGAGCCTCCGCTCCACCGTTCACCCTCATGGGCTGCAGGGGGACAGCCTGCCGTCTCACCACGGGCTGTAGAGCCATCAGCCTCCTCAGGCGCCCCTCCTCCCCCTCCTTCTTCACTGACCTCAGTATCGGCAGAGATGTTCCTCTCGTTCCCCAACCCCCACACTGCCGGTTCCCCTTCTTAAAAATGTTCTTCCAGAGGCACTACCACTGTCACTCTCCTCCCAGAGGCGGGTCCGACATTTTGGAGCCGGGGACCTTCTAGCAGCTTCTTAAAGGGGCCGCCTCTGCAGCCCCCCTCCCCTGCCACCAAGGAAAACCGCGCCACACAAACCCGTAACAACAGGTTTAAAACAGAAATGTAACTATTACTTTTCTGGCAGCCACAAGTACTGCACAGGTGTCTTCACTAAACTGTGCAACACATTCTTAGGTCTCCATCCTCAGATGATACTGCTAACTTTGAAATTATCTGTACACCTAGGCAATCCTAATTACTCCTTCTAGAGCACCTTACTTTCTTGCTCTGGTCTGCCACCACCTTGCTGATTGCTCAGTTGAACCAGGTAAGTCTGAAGGTACTCAGGAATCCCACAGTCCATTTGTCTGCCTTGACAAAGAACTGTCTCCCATCTGTAATCTGTGCTGCTTCCTCTTCCAGATCACTCACTTTTAATGTATCAAGTTATTAAATGAAGGCAGTCCTTCCTCCTCTGTTGAAAAGTGGCTTTATTATCTAGTTTCTAGGCTATGAACTTACTTCTCAGCCTCCAGAGACAACTGATTTCCTTAATAGTTTATCATGAAGGCTATCTTACCTATCTTTGTGGAATGCTGAACTTCAACAAATAACAGCAATTCAGCTGTATAAACTGGTTGCACCCTGGAATTTGTTGATCAGAGAAAAGGAATTTCCTTCAGTAACATCCCGACAGTTGGTCTCGGTCCGAACTCTAACAGTTCTTTCTGCTTAGCATTTAAGCTGATATTCTTGGTAAGGAAATAAAGCTTTTTTATTCCCCAACAGGTCAGGAGATCTCAACAAGAAACTGTATTTTGTTATTAGCAGTTTTGCCATTTGACTGTAACTCGATCAGCACATTTAACTAAAACCCACCCAATCCTTCAGAAGCACTATAATTTAAACTGCCAGATTCCTTTAGATCAAAAGCTGTTATTTTAAAGGCATCAGGAGAAAAGGGGTCAGGCAGTGACCAAAGCAAGCCTACTTTAACATGTTCCTATTTTAACATTGCCTATTTTCATGAATATCTACATTCACAGTTATGTAGAAGGAAAGCAGGCAAGCATTTGACAGAAACCATTTGTATTTCAAGGAAGTGTGATGGCATGGAAAAAAGTCATCCAGGACTCAACTCACAAGTCTCCAACCTGTATCTGGGGAAGGGACAGAGATGACAAAACCAGCTTTCTGGTAACAAAGTAGAGCCAACCTGGTCAGGGAGCTTCCTCCACTTCAGACACTCTTCACATTGTACCCATGTCTGGCCTGTTCCCTCTCTGCAAAAACCAATGCTCAGTCTGAGTAAACACCAGAAAAGGCTGTTCAGAACGAGCGCTGCCACCTGACCCCAAATCAATCCCAGCCCATTTGGCACAGGAAATGGGATGGTCCGGGGCAGCCAATGTGTCTCTGCTCTCCCAGGAACACCCTGCCCATGGTGTGGCATCGCTCCCAGTAACCACCAGGCCAAATTCCACAGGTTCAAATCTCAATTCCCTATAGGAAGGAGTCCAGTTATCCCTCAGCAGCCTCTGCTCCTCCTTGGTAGTACATTGCCACCTCACCTTGGCTGAGGGAAACCCCAAAGCTTTCAATGCTGGCAAAGACCAGAGCAGTGGCAAAATCATTCCTACGGTATCATGCAAGCTGCATCCACGTTTCCCAAAGTCATCTGTGCCATCTTCACTTTCCAATAGCTGTTGAGTTTCTGTCCCAGAACAGCAATCATCCATCTGGAGGGAAGAACTCCATAAGAAGGTTGGCAACTCCCACTGGCACAACAGGCACCGCAAGGAACAACCAGGGCAAATACAAACCAATTCCCCAAGAACTTGACTTAGACTTGTGATTGAAGGTTTTAGGTCGGCACCTTAACAGCCCTTCTGTATCACCCACCCCACAGCTGCAAAAAATGAGCCAATATCATCACAAAAACATTCAGGCTACAGGTCCCTTTCTGCAAGTACAGCCTTTCCCAAAGTGTGGAGTGCTGCACCCCCAGGAGAGCAGGGGCTAGTACCTGAAGGAAGGACATTGCCTGGTTCTGCTGCACCCTTTAACTGGAGGCTCCACATGAGCATTTGACTTTTTCTTTTGGCTTTATAGGTGTGTTACCAGTTTGGGCAGCTCTGCTAAAGCATACGTGAACACAGGCTCCATTTTATTTTGGAGGAGTCTGCTCAGGGCTGAAGTCTTGTGAGGGAATGAGCTGGAAGAACACAGAGACTGTGTCCTTTTGTCAACCCAAGGCTATATGTTTGCACCACACTTTCAGGATAAAATTCTCCATGCTCTCTAGGGGCACTAGTGGAGGAAAAAAATGGGCCAATCTGGAGCTACTTCACAATAAATAGACCTAAGAACATGTGCAGTGCTCAGAACAAAGGCTGTATCACAGCGAAACCCTCTCCAAGCAGCAGCCTTGGGCACAGATCTCTCTTACTGGTACTCTTTGCATTCTTCAGTCCTCTTTGTTGTGCTTGATTCAGGAAGTTGCATTCAATTATACCAGTCACACCTAGACCACCTCCCTGCACCAGGGTCTGGAATTGAAGGGAGAGAGCTGCTTTAGCCAATTCTGCTCAGAACAAAAACGAAGTAGTCCTTCAGGGAGTGCTGACACCCCACACCCCTGATACAAAGGATGATGGCAACACCATGGCCTGTACATTGCATGCCAACAGCACATATGAGGCACAAACACCTGGCAAACTCCCCTGCAAAGGTATTTTGGGCATATAATACTGAAACTTTTTCTTCCAGAAAGCAGAGCACAGGCTGGCTTAACTAAGAGACCAGAAATATCTGTGGCAAAGATGGTCACCTCCAAGGTATGCCATAGCTCTGAGATGCTGCTGCAAGGTAACACCTAGAAGCAAATGCTTCAGCAACCACTTCCCAACAGAGTCCGGGCTATCCTGCCAGACCAGATGCCCTTCTGGAAATCGCCCTGGAGGAGAGGCAGGCTGCCCATCCTCTGATAGCACCTCCAGCCACAGCAGTATTGAACAGTAGCTGGCCATCTCTAGTTACCCAAAACCCGGACAGGCACTCATTGTGCAGATGCACACACTGATCTGATCCTAAGGACATACCAGATCTCCTTGTTCAACTCTGGACACCATGCAATGTAGAAGCAAGGGCCTAAGACAAGGCTGCTCTTTGCAAAGCCCCATTCTCCCCTCTCAGAGATAAAAAGGGGTAACAGACAAGTCCAATTACCCACCTTCCTTTGACAGCCCACCTTCTCATAGGATCTGATTGAGCTTTTTGTTGTGGTACATCACTATCCCCTAGTGGCTTTTGTTCTTGCAGGTAAATCCAAAGGTGATCTTCACCCTTTTGCTCTGAGGGAAAATGTGTCAAGGAAGAAAGAAACAACAAGCTCCAGAGGAAGAGGGGGTGAGATGCACGAGTTCCACAGGAAGGAGACACACTCCAGAGAGGCCACAGCATCGAGCAACCCACACTGCGTTCCTCAGCACACCACCTTCCCTCTTCAGCAGGGAAAAAGCGCTCAGCCTGGGCCTGCTAACAACAACCCCATGCACACACAGCCAACAATCACAGATAAGAACACACATAACTGACTGAAGGAGAGTTGGATACAGCTGTACTGAGCGGAGCTAGTCTGTCACTGCCAAGTCAAAATAGACCTTTGTGACAGCTTTAATAAAAACTTTTATATGCATTTATATTACCCTGATAATAGAACAGGCAAGATCTAGCCAAAGAAAACTACCTTGGACTATATTACAAATGAGATAGCTAATGACTAATAATTTTACTTGTGATTAAAAGATAAATGACCAATGTTTACAATATCAAATCAAGCACATCCAGTCAGGGCTGAAGAAATCTTAACAACTAATGACAGCACTAAGGTCCATCAAAGAAAAGCGAGCTCTCCTTCAGCAGACTCCAGTTTCACAAATTCAGTGCTACACAGACCACCATTAGATGGTGGGTTTAGGATGAAAATATTTCATTAACTACTTTTTGTCTAAATATACTTTAATTTGCTTACTTCTTAAGACTCAGACCTCATGCATTTGCAATGTACGTAGTCATCACGTGCTTTCCAATACAATGCTACTTTATCTGTACACTACAGATGCTAAACTCCAAATCTCAAGGATCTGTTAATTTAGGCACACCCACTATGCAAGGCCAAAGCACTTAGGAAAGCAAGTAGAAAACCACCACTGCTTGGGCACTACCACTACAGGTTTCTAACCTGTTGCATTTCTGCAAATCATCTCAAAACACAGTGGCTGTGCAATCCCTGGAGAGAGCATTAGCACACAGATGTGAACTACTGTGAAGCTACAAAAGCAGGAAAGCAGCTTTGTTGGTTCTCCAATTCCTGGCTAAGTACATAGGTACAGAATTTAAGTAACACCTTTTCATCTTTGGTCAATCTTTTCATATTAACGTAAGCACAGAAATTCACAACACAAAATGACCTTTAAAGTACGTAGGAGGAGGGGGAATAAAAGATACTCGGCTGTAGTTCAAAACAGCTTAAGCAAAGTTTTTTCTGTAAGAGATTTGAAGGGTAGATTGTTCTTTGCACTTGGCTTTACTTGGGGATACTGGCTTCTGTTCTGTGGACACTGCTCTCCAAAAGCATGTCAGCAGGTAAGCCAAAAAAGTCATCTTACTCCCAAAGAGCTGGGGTGGCCTAGGAGCGGGTGTTGGGAATGAGAATCAACATCCTCCAGGAACTCAAATGACCAAATTCTAGTCAAGTAGGGAAAGTCAGCAATCAGCTGCTGATAAACAGGACAGAGGAGAAGAAAGGCTTTTCTGGTCTCATTATACATTTTGACAAAGTGTTTTTTCCACTGAATTGAATAATGCTGTCAATTAAAATACATTTCAGCAGATATTTTCCCAAGCAAAACTGACCAGTCAGCAAAAGCCTCGAGCCTTTGTCCACATCATTCTCTACTGACATGGCCCATTGACCTCGGGGTATGGCAGGAACTGCCTTGTGTAAAAGGTGAGCCCTGAGCCATATCACCCGCTGCTCCAGCAGAAGCAGCTTTGAGAGCTTCCTTCTAAGCTTCACATCAGGATTTGGCTTCTCAAAGGTGACCAGAAGACAAGATGGAGAAGATAATTCAGCCTCTGTATTCATTAAAATCCTGGGTTTCTCTATGCATCAGACCCGACGGGCCTAAGCCCAGCTGTGAGGTTGGTCTGGAACCCCGCAATGTGCCGAGGCTGCTGTGGGAGCAGAGTGCCAACAGGTGGCAGGAAAGATATGATAAATCTTGCCTTGTAAAAATCATATTCAACATTGGCCAGGCTCTTGGTGATCACCTGAGTGTTCACCTTCTGTTGCAGGACAATCTGCATGCAAGGCTTCAGGTACAAGATACTGCAGTATGCCTGGGAAAGCATAACAGACAGCACAACAGAACAGGCAGGAGAATTCTAGTCGCATGTAGTCTTTTCCAGGTGAACCAAAATCTATTTTGGATTTAGTGTCTTTCATCCCTGTGAGTCATGCACAAAACAAAGCTGGGGAAGGGCCATCCTGCTCCCTTTCAGCTCTTGTCAACTTACCTGTAATGAGTGCTCCATTTCTGGGCCAGGAAACTCTGGAACCATCTTCTGAGAGTGCAGAACCTTTCTACTGGGAATCTTCCCACCATCTGCAAGGAAGTCTGCTATCCGAATATGCTCATCCATATCAAAATCCAGCTCCAGCTTCCCATCTTTATTTCTGAAAAACACCAAACAGAAATAACGACAGTCTCCTCCAATCATCAGCACCCCAGTCTGCTCTTCTATATCAGGACCCTAAGGGAACTTCCTGAGGAGCAGATAAAACAGCTGATTTCACATGCTCCATGGATCTCATTCGTCAGTTATTTAATTACAGGTATTTCTGTGCAAAACACCAAAGGAGCAGAACACTTCAGAACAGTCTTGAAAACACAGAAATAATGGAAGTTCCATTCCACAGATGGGAAAACGAAGTAAATGTATTAATTGGTTTCCCCTGAAAAAAAGAGCACACCTGTGACAGACAGAACTAGAGCTATCTCTCTTAACTTCTAGCATGGCACCCCAAGCACTCAGTCATACACTGGGAAGCTAGAGAAATCCCTGCATTTGTTCCTCCAGTGGCCAGGCTGGATGACAGTGGGCTTAGACCACCCAGGCCAGGCGCTGTCCTGAAGCTGTCCCTGCTTTTAGCTCTTCCCCATCCTTGGGCACCGCTGCCTTGCCACATGCCCCAGCCCCGTACCTGTGAATGTTCCCGATGAGGATGCGCATGCCCTTTTTGCCTGGAATGGCAGTGAACTGTGCCAGCAGTTCCTCCCTGGTGTTGAAGAGGGTATGGCCTCCAGGCTAGGCACAGAGCCTTCAGTAACAATCATTTTCTCTAAAAGCCACAGGGTTGCCCAGTCCATCTACCTCCCTTTTGCCACAGGGCACAAAAAAATCCAGCTGCAAAGACTTTGCCACAGGCCTGACACTGCAGAGAAGTGTGACACAGGACAGACTACAGGATGATGGTCTCAGAGAAAGACTGAGCCAGGACAGACATGACATTAGGATGCTTTGAAGAAAAACACTTAAAAGTATCAAGCCGACTGGGGGGAAGCTGTCGTGTCCCAAAGTTGGGAGCGACTCAGGTTCGTGGATTTCCTTTGTCAGAATTAAGGTGAACCGACACCAGGGGAGTTCAAACAACAATCAACATTTATTCAACCTAGCTAACCTTGCCCAAGTACAAGTGAATTTATCAATATGAACCTTGCATCATGTCTTTTAGCCACTGTTTGAAAAGAGAAGAGAGGTGTAGAAAAAGAAGTGGAAAAAGGAACAGAAGGGAATCCCTCCCGTTGAGTCATGAGGTTCAGAGTAGACCCCCTTGCTTTCTGAACTCCTTCTCAGAGAGGAACCCAGGGGCAGCTAGATCCACTCCTAGTCTCAGACTTGGTCAACGGTTTATGTTTCAAAGGATGGGGCGTGTAGAGACTTGTGGAAAAGAGAGAGGGAAAAGAGCGAGAAAGAGAGAAAAGACAGAAATAAAGACAGAAAGAAAAGGAAAAGAGAGAAGAAAAGGGAGTCACCAGTCCTGGGTCCAGCGTTGGTCCAGCCAGCGTAGAGATCCAGTTCTGGAGGGCGCGCACCGAGCATTCATTCTTCCTTCTTTTATAGTGTGTTAGTTGGTGGTCTCGACATGCGCAGTTCATGTTCCTGGGCTTCTCTGGAATCAGTCAGTGAGCTTGGGGGGGGGTTCATTGGGAAGTTGCCTCTCTTTACTTGCTGGCATGACCGCTTAAGATAGAAGCACAGTCCCATCCTCTGCAGAGCCCTCTCTTCTGGGCACATACGTTGTGCTCCTTCTCATGGTCACTTAAGATAAGGAATTGCAGCCTTGGAGAAGTGCGGTCCCACCCTCCGTGGGGCCCTCTCCTCTGGCCACATTGTCCTGTTCACACAACTCAGCATTTTTACAGAGGCATCTTTTCCACCAAAGTTCTTTAATGAATGTTTGAGACAATGCCTATAATTTGTCAGGCCGTCACAGCAGCAACGTCATGCCAGCTGATACTCTAAAAGTGCTGAGGAGCTGTATGTTCTCAGCTCCCTTTGGCATGAAGGAAACACAGCCTGGAAGTATGCCAGCATGCCAGGTTGGCACCAAATGCCATTACAGGTGCAGAAAAGTAGCAGAGAGCACAGCTCCTGGGCAGGGGATGTGTACATGAGTCTGCATGGTGGGGGGAAAGGGACAGAAACAGGTAGTCCATAGGTTGGTGGCATGACTGCAAAGGCTTTCCAGGAGCCAGGTTAGCAGCAGATGCCCCCAAGCAGATGCATGACAAGTTCTAGCCCAAGGAAAAAGGAATAATGCTGCACGGCAGTGCGTTAACAGCAAGACCTGCCACAGGGACTCTCCAGGTGCAAGACTGATTACAGTTATTCTCACCCTCTCCAAACATTGTGCTGTGCACACATGGCCAAGGGACAGCCATAGGCAGCCTGTGCCCTCAGCATTGTGGCAGTGCCACTGGCCCCCAATGTCCCTTTGGAGGAGGGTAGCAGCTCAGCCACTCAGCCAAGGGAAGATACCATTTTGCTAGCTGAATGACACCGGTGGGATAATCACTGTCTCAGCATGGACACAGTCCATGGAGGTCTGGGAAAGCAGCCCCACACTGAGAACCCCTCCAGTCTTGGTGAAGATATGGCAACCTTCCCCAGCTGCATGGAGCCAGACTTGAAGCCATACAATCCAATGGATGGGTCGTCTCCCTTCACAGCCTTCTCTGTGAACCCAAAGTTGAATCTGTTGCCATTAGCCTGCCTCATTCTCTCTCATCACTATAGAAAAATACTTCACATAGAAAGATAAACATGATATAAACATACCCACTAAAACCATAACGCATTTCAGCATCCACAGGGTAAGACAGACAAGAGGGGAAACTCATCCATAACATAAGTCTACAGAAAAGGACTCTTGGTTTGACTTCAGGCACATATATTCAGTTTTATGCAGACCTTCTCTACGTCCCAGCACAGAAGTACCGCCTCTGCTTATTACAGTTTGCACACCAAGGAGTCAAATGGTTTATGTTAGGGTGGTTAACGACAAGCAAAAAGTTTGCTATGAGTCCCTAGACCACCCATTACACATTGAGGCAGACTGTGTACACATGTAAGAGCAGTTATTTTGCACCTCTACATACTGGGAAGGTAAGGAAGAAGCAGGGAGAGGTGTATACATTAATGCTGGATGCTTACGATAGGAAGCCAAAGGCCAGTGGCAATGCTTTTGCAGAAGAGGAGAATCCAGCCCAGCAGCTGGATGTGGGAAGGCTCATAGCTCATTACCTGAGTATGTGGTAGAGTTTGCAAGGAGTCATTCCTGTCTTGTTATCCATAAAAGTTAGACAAAGGTGACCCTTGAGCTCCACAACATCAATGCAGAAAAGCTTAGCTGTCACGCTGTGATGCAAAGCATTGTCTATGGAAAGAAGAAATTTGGGCAGTAAGAAGTAACAGTATTTCACCCTTGCTCCCTCCCAAACCCTTTTTGCCCTCAAGCCAGTTCCAAGGAGCAAAAGCAATTTCCCAAACCTCCTCTCTTCCAAACGGGAGATTGTGTCTGGGAAGGGAGGTGGCACGCTGGCTAAACCTCCAGACGGCAAGGAACATCTTTCTCAGCAGTGAGGCGGGGCAGGTGTGCTGGAGCCAGGCGGCACAAAGCACATGGGGACATGCTGCAACGTCAGCTGGATGCCGACAAACAGCAACCACTGCCACCCGGGCTGAGGGCGAGCTGTGCAAATCCAGCCAGGAATCACTGCAGCAACTATGAATAAAATCTGTCATCTCTACATCCCCTCAGCGCGTCACGCATGTTACAGAGAAGCTGCTTAGTAAATCCGTGTGTATTTTTTGTAAAACACACCACAGCTTGTGGCAGCCCGGCCAGCCTGGGGTCGGGGCTGAAAGCCAGGTTCAGGCCATGGGCTTTCTGTCAGTGTGCACCAAGCCTTGTCCGGGGGCAAGGGCAGTGGGGGCCCTGCTGGGGCCTCTCTCCCGTCGGTGCCCGGTGCCTACCGAGCAGCTCGGCCACGGCGCTGAAGGGCCATGCTGCTGCAACAGCGACAGCAGCGTCACCGCCGGCGAGGCGGGCCTCACCTGCACTGACAGCGCGGAGGCAGATGCCCCACTCCCGGTGCCTGCCTGGCTGGCCATAGCCGCGCCATCGGCTCCCTCAGCCCGCCGCCCGCCACAGGATGGCAGGCCCTGCGCGGCGGCGCCCACGCGGACGGGCGGGCTGCTGAAACCATCAGCACCCCTCTCTCCCCCGCCAGCCACGGTGACATGGCAGCGCCCGCTGCCGCGCCGCAGCTGGGGCGTGCCGGCAGCACCAGGGGAACACCTGGGGAGGTCCCAGTGGTCAGGCCGGGCTGGCAGGGGTTGTGCCAGCACACCCCAGCCTGGGCGGGTGGCCGGCAGCAGCCGCAGCCCAGGGCATGGACCTGCAGGGGCACATGGGTCTGGGACAGGCCTAAGGCTGGGCGACTCCCCCGGGGATGGGGCTGAAAGCAGCCCCGGGGGCCTACCTCTGCCATCGCCCTGCTCTCCCGTGGGGACAGGGCAGGCAGACTGTGGTCTGTTTACAGCTCTGGGGCGCTGGGGCCCAGAACCACCCCCTGGCAATGCCAGCTCCTCTGGAACTTGTACAGGGCAAAGCCTGCTGGCACCAGGGCAAAGCTGGTGCTCAGCAACACCACTAGCCCTTTTTTGATTTTTCACTTTGCTCTGAACCAGAATCACCTCCTTGTAGATCTCGGGCAGCCTTGGCCAGATTGGTTTATCTGTGTTGTTTCAAGTGCATTTACCAGAAGGACAGTTGTTAGGGGAGTCATGCAGCCTGGAGGAGCAAATGGCAGCAGGAAGAAAAACAACAGCTCATGGGAACATTTATCCTGCATGGCTATATTTAGGTACGCAGAGGAAGCCTGCAACTTGGCTCAGCTGGGAAAGCCTGGGTTCCCTCAGCCACCATCACCAAAAGCTTGGATGTCGCTCTCCCAGGAGCACTGGGATACTGTGGGAAGCACATGACATTAGCTTGCCTTGTTCACAAAAAGCACTAAAACAGGTCAGCAAATAAACCATGGCATCTACTACAATGGTACCCCACCAGAACAACCATCCTCCACACCGCAGGGCTTTATGGGGATCAACAGTTAGGAGCCAAGACATACTTGCAATCACAAAACACCTGTGTTAATTAGATACCTGTGCAGCCAAAGTACCTGGAAGAAAACGGGCAGCCTTTTTTCTTGTCCTAAAGCAACGTATCCGCTGCCACCAGAGACGGGGCAGCAGCCCCACCAGTCCCTGCACCAGTCAGGTACTCCAGCTCCCAGCACAGAGGCCAGGACTGAACTCTGCTGACACAGTCCTGCATCAGCAGAGTACAGCACACTTGGCTCTAGAAGACTTGTGGAGGACAAAGTTGAATAAACACACACTAAGGCAATACCATAATAAATACATTTATTTACATAGCTTCCTCCCTCCCTCCTTGCCACAGAGGGTTGAGAAGGCAGACACACATGTAGAACAGGAAGAAAAAGCCAGTACACCCCAACAGTGTAAAGACAGTGTCCATCTCTCTCAAGGAAGAGCCTAGTCCCCAGCTCTCTCCCTTCCCCACTCTGACATTTACGAACCTGCATGTTAACTCCCAACAGTCCTTCACTGTCCCAGTTACAATCAAGGAGTTCCCATGGCCCATGCAAATGCACAAGGTTCCCAGTTATCCACCTCTTACTTGGCAGGGAGGTTCTCTCCAGCAGAGAAGCAGGGGATGGCAGAGTCAGCCTCTGGCAAATGCCCCTTGCTCTTCCCAAATTCAATTACTAGCGGCTTCCCCTGCAGATTGTACCCATTCACCAACAGCATGGCATCCTGGGCTGACTGGGTATCTGCAACAAGAGAGCAAAATGGGTGCAGGTCACATGGCAAGTTCTGGCATAGACACACGTTGTGTTCACACAGATGTTCCTGGCTCATGGACCCTCAGCCTGCACTGCAATACAGTGCAGCGCTGGGATCCTCCAGCCAGAGTGACATGCTGAATATAAGTACGGCACATAACAGATTGTATCCCTTCTGTTTTGATGAATCCTCTTCCAATCCAGGGAAAAGATTATGACGTGATAGGAAGATGAGAGAGTGAACTCCCCTCCTTCTCCTTGGAGAGCAGGCTTGGTGCCAGCCCAGTGTCCTGCGGGAATATGTGGCACCTTCGTGGGTTGGGGAAGAACCGAGAGGCACGAGGCAGCAACTCACCAGGGAAGGTGATGAAAGCCTGACCCCTCATCCGACCGCTCAGGACGCGGAACTGGATCGGTGGGCTGTCCTCCTTCTGGAACCGAGCAAACAAGGACACTAGGTCCTTCACCATCACTCGAGGGCCCAGGTTCTTCAAATACAGCACCTGTTCCAGAGACACAGAGGGTCAGCTGGCCTGTGCCATGCTAACAAACACTTTTCAACCTGGTCCCAAGTCCGTACACCTGAAAGGTATGAATTAGTTCAGCCCCTCTGCCATCTCAGAGTCCTTCTACCCACATGCTAACGCTGGAGTTTGGAAGACATGTGGGTGTATGGAGAAAGGCAGCTCTGGACTCAAGGTATCATCATGCTTGCGTGCGCCAAATGCTGATAGCTCCAGTTATTTGTAAAACACAACAAGCTCCAGCTACCAGTTAAACACAGTTTGAGTAAAATCACAGCTGGTTTCAGTCAGGCCCAAACAGGGACAGGGCATCTTGACTAGTGACCTGCCAAAGCCAGGAAGGGCTGAGGTCTGAAGTACAGCTCTTTGCCAGGCTGGGAAACGTCCCACTAGAGCCAAAGGTCCCCCTTCCCTCCCACAGTGGAGGCTGCTCTTCCTTGGCTGGGGAGGATCAACGAAGCACCCTCCAGGCAACAGCAAAGAGGAGCCTTTGCCTGCTGAAGCAGCTTCAGGGCATGCTAGCAAGGAAGAAGAAATCCTGGTTCATCTCAATATACCTTGTTGGGTTCCCCAGGATGGTAGGACGAGAACCTGGGTATATTCTGGAGTTCTTCCTCTGAGAGACGGTTCTGGCAGATCTTCTCTTCTGGGACAAACTCTATAGGCTCTTTGATAATCACAAGCCTTGGAGGGGAATGGTGGGGCCTTTTTGCAGGAAGACTGGGACTTCTTGCCTGTTCTTCCTGGTCTGGAAGCGATGACTCCTCAGCCACAGGCTCCTGAGAGGCCAGGGAAGGGCACAAGCATGGGTCGTTCTTGGTAGGCTGGACTTCCTCAGGCCACTTCTTGCACAGCAGCTCTTGGTAAACACTCTCCAGATGAACCATGGGGTCCTTTTCATCTGTTACCCTCTTCTGAGTGTCATCTAATACACAATGGAGAAACATGGTAATGTGACTACCACCAAGAACCTAGAAAAAGCACAGACTGCAGGAAGAGACACAGACAGGAGAAACCCTGTTCCGACCCAGCCTCCATGCATCTGCCAACCAGGCCCTGCAGGTTATTTAAAACCAGAAGAATACCCCCAGCAGCCAGCAAGCGCTGGTGTCCCAGCTCAGGATGAACCTGCAGAGAGCAGCAGCTCCACCAGTGCCTTGTACAGAGCGCATTTCTCCCAGAGATGTCTTCACAAGCTTATCCACAGCCACATTTCAGCACATTCTAGTGACTCCTTCAACACAATTTCCTCCTCTTGCATGCAGGTCCAGGATGTGCCATGCTGCCTTTCAGTACCACTATGTGGAATAAAAACTTTTTGCTTCCAGGGACAACATCAGATTAAGCACCTGGGTTTAAGGAAGGTCCATGGCATGGATTGACCAATGTTACCTCCTTTATTTAACAGAAATGAGGACAGAAGTGAGAGGGGAATCTCCCAGTCTACAAGCCTCAACCTTGCTACCTCTTGGTTTTGCTAAATGCCAGAACACTGATACCAAAGGAGGGAGCAGAGGCCAGAGGATGCTGGGTCAGCTGGACATTACAGCTTGAACAGCATCAACACTGATCAATGTGGTGTTTTAGGAGTTAGGAGTTGGAGTTTAGAAGTTCCTCCTCATTTTCTATTTAATACTGTCTTACAAAAATCAGTCTGGCCGGGAGCTTCATGCCCACAAGTTCTGCAGCTAAAGCAGACTGGAGCAGTTTTTGCCATCTCTGGACAACACTTGATTCTCCATCCAGAAAACTCACATTAAGCCACAGGCTCAGGGACAACACTGCTGGGGCGAGAAGTGCTGTCATCCCGTGGACATGGCACTGGGAATCAGCAACTGGGCTCCAATTCCACTTTGGCTACTGGGAGTAGCCTTTAAAAAGTCACTCCTACTCTTTCCTGCTCTGTGCCTTTGCTTCCCTCCCACTCTTGTTAGACTGCAGTTATATCAGGGAAGGGACAATCTCTAGCCCCACAAAGGCACCTTGTGTCACTTGGTGCAGCTCGGCGGGGACCTCTAGGCTCTACCAAAGCATAATCCCGGCTGGTCTTCCACATACTGAGCTGGGCTCTGCAGTACATGCAGCACGTCAATGAGATCCATGCTCTCCAAACAGAGATGGACTTTACAAGCCTCTGTATTAAACCCTCCATAAAGCCCACTCTCTGTTGGCTCATGTAAAAGAGGAAAATATCTCCTCCCACACTGCCAAAACAGAACCATGTCTTCAGGGACAAAAGGCCAGACAGAAATGTGTTAGACTCCCACACACCCTGGCTCTCTGTGCTGAAGCAAAGGCAGGAACAGCCTTCAGCCCACAAACCTTCGTGGTAGAGCGCACGGAGGAAGGAGTGGCGGTCTGTTCCTTGAAAGAGGGCATTTTCAATCTCCATCTCCCGCCGACTCAGCTGCTTGCTGCCAGCAAACCTCTGGGGCAGAGCAAGTATGCGCTGACGCTCTTCCATCTTCTCCTGGATGGCATGGAGTCGGTCCTGCGTGGCCTCCGGGGCTGCTCCCAGCCCAGAGCCCTGGAAGACAGGCACAGCTTTGCTCAGATACAGCACGTGCCTCCTTTCCAGAGACTCAGCCAGCGGACAAATTTCACATCCTCCAGCCCTGGAGTAGGTGCAACTAGGAACCATCCCCCAAAGAGCAGGTCACCAAGAGGTCCTGTTACTGCAAGGGTAGAACAGAATACAACCACTCAGCAAGCCTCAATTTTTGAGAGAAGTGGAGAAACAACCCCTTTCTCCTGACCTTTCTGTGCTGCTTGCCTTTCCCTGGCCTCACTGTCTGATGGTACCTGTGTCCCTCTGTCCCAGAATTCCTGCCTTTGCCAACTATAGCCATTTTCTAAGGCCACTGTTTTGGGTTTGTGGCAGGGGTTTGGTAGTGGGGGAGGGGCTGCAGGGGTGGCTCCTGTGAGAAGCTGTTAGAATCTTCCCCAGCTCCAAGTTGAACCCACCGCTGGCCAAGGCCAAGCCCATCAGCGGCGGTTGTAGTGCCTCTGGGAGAACAGATTTAAAAAGGGAAACCTGCAGCGGAGAGGGGAGTGGAAGGTGAGAGAAACCCCTGTGCAGATACCAAGGTCGGTGAAGAAGGAGGGGGAGGGGATGCCCCTGCAGCCCATGGTGAGACAGCAGGCTGTCCTCCTGCAGCCCAAGGAGTTGAGCAGAGGAGAGGAGGCCCACCTGCAGCCCGTGGAGGATCCCATGCCGGAGCAGGGGGATGCCCCTGAAGATAGCCGTGACTGCATGGGAAAGCCCGTGCTGGAACAGCCTGTGATTGAAGATCAGCCTGCTGAAAGGACCCATGCTGGAGCAGTTCGTGAAGAACTGCAGCCCATGGGAAGGACTCACATTGAAGAAGTTCATGGAGGACTGTCTCCTGTGGGAGGGACCCCACACCAGAGCAGGGGAAGACTGAGGAGTCCTGACCCTGAGGAGGAAGAACTGGCAGAGACAATGTGTGATGAACTGACCCCAACCCCCACTCCCTCTCCCCCTGTGCCACTGCTTTCCTGCTTGACCAACCTGATCTCCTTCTA
>VYZV01015286.1:79643-90165 GCA_013401275.1 Pandion haliaetus | reverse complement strand
GAGGGATTGGGTCTCACTAAAGCACAAAAGGTACTTCGTGAAAGAGAAGTGCTCTCTTTGTGACTTGCAGTCATTTGGATAAAAGTTCACACAGAGGTTGTTAATGATTTAAACTCTAAAACCTGTTACTACAATTGAAGTAAAATGGTTTGAAGCATGGCTGTTTCATATAGCGCTCTCTTTGTGTAAGGAAACTTTGAACTTGGCAGAATACATAATCGAAATCATGAGTCAGATGTTGCAAAAATAAAAAAAATGCATTATTCTAGCATGTATACCTGTTAGAATTTTTTTGCTTTTGACAACCTGACTCATCATTTTATCACATCATTTTTTATCCCCACTTCAAAATACTTCTTTTTTTTTTTTAAAATAAACAACTGTCTAGAAAAACACAAACCAGCAGATTTGCAACCTGAATCTTTTAAACAGTCAACTTACACTCTTAATCACCTCAAGTTAGGATGGTTTCAAATAATATGATACCCATTTTACAGCCACAATTATCTTTCTATAGGAAAAAAATACTAAATAAGATTTAAAAGATTATATATAGAGAGAATCTCAGGTTCACTAGCATGCATGTGCAATTCTGAGTTTTAAAACCACATGTACAGAGTACACTTCTACTGAGACAAAATAGACTCCTCCTGACTTCAGCTGGTTTATCATTTCACAATACAGCTAAAATACTTCATTTTCATGGAGAGATTTACTGACTTTTAATCCAGAAGTAAAAACCAAAGTGTATAACTGACAGAAACGGGGCTGGAGATTAATCCAAACCTCTACCTTATACTCAGCCATGATCAAGAGTACCAGAGTCGGAACTCTCTCGGAATATTTAGGTCCCGTCTTTTCCTTCAGTTCTCCAGATTATGCCGGTTTGGGAGATTCGTATAGCGTTGGTAATGATAACCAAGGATATCAGAGGCATTCTTTACCCTTGCTCACAAACCTCGATTTTGACGTGCCTGAGACTAGCAACAGAACTTCGTTCACTAATAAGAGTTGCAGTGCTAAACCCTTCTTAATTATTTTTCAAATACGCTCTAATGGCAATTGTGTTGAACAGAGCCAGCTTTGTGAGCAGCGGCTTTCTGTCCGTCCGAATGATCCTACCTGTGCAGGAGGCCGCAAAGTAGCCGTTTCAGAAAGGGAAAGAGTACCGTCGCTCTGTGCGACGATCCGCCACTGCTGTGGCAGCCCTTCTGCAGGTGCTCTAGGAGAATGGGATGCAGGAAACACTGCATTCTGCATCATCGCTCTTTCCACCCTCTATTCCTCGTGCATTTCTGGCATAAATTAATGTTGACATTGTCAGCATTAATTTACAATACGCTCTGTGGGTCTTTTTCCCCTCCGTCATTTGAAACCCCCGTTAGGGGAGTTGAGGTGGCTGCAGCGAAGACGCTACAGGAACACAGCTCTTTGAAAGGGCCACGGGGACTGGCAAGCAACAGAGCAGCACTAAATCTCTCCGAGGGTGACCTTGGCTTCCACAGACAGCCCAACAGTTTGCCTAAGAGTTTAGTGGGCCAAGCCTTAAGCCTGTTCTGCAGTGAAAGAGATCCCAATGGTTGAATGAATTATCAGGGAAAAACTTTATATACTCTAGCTTTGAAGAGTTTCTAACCCCACGCCTGGAAATACTCCATATGGGAACAACTTGCTTCTTCATATCTATCCTGGCTAATCGCGTTACTCCACACACTGCCCTAGCCAATAGATCGTATCCAGCCATCACATCAAAATCAAAGGCACATCAGTCCCACCTTTACAGTCTGTTATACACTGGTTTAAGGAAGATGACTAAGGGCATAACGCCATTTTAAAAATAATCTTCCATTATGCGTTTGGTGGTATAGTAGGAAAAAGAATGAAGTCAGCTGACCGTACTTTTGAACATTTCTAGTCCAAACACAAGAAAATAGTTGCAAGTCTTCCACAGATAACATAATATAAATAATGCATTGCTTCTGCAGGTCCTGCTATTAATAAGTAATGATTGTATGGCACCTTCCAAACACCAAACCTAGTTACACATATGAATTAAGTCCAGCCTCAGAAACCACTTTTGAACAAAGTAAATATTTTCTTCACCTACACGTGAGGAAAATGAAACAAATTGAGTAAATAAGATTTTACGCAGTAATAAATGATGTAACATTCTCAAAATCATTGCAGGGTGTCTAGCATCCAAACTATCTTTATGGAATGTAACAAATACTTGAAAAGGTGGCTAAACAGAAACTTAAGAATCAGCCGACATCCTTACTTTACTCTTTGAAATGTTCAGGAGTTCTGTTCCCAGGCTCAGATCTTTTAAAAAAAAAAAAAAAAAAACAAAAAAACCAAAAACCCCCAAAAAAAACCAGGACCACTTTAACCAGTTCTTGGGTCCCAAACCAAACCATGGTATTAGGCCACCTCTGCTTGGAAGTACAGCCTACCAAGATGATGGTCCGGTTAGCCGTGTGGCCCTGAGCATGCAGAGGAAAGCTATGGAGGCTCCATGGGCTCTCTTTAACGGTATTGCTACCTTTAGATTAATTTCCTATCGAACGTAGGAGGTATTTGCCTATAGCCTCTGTATCTTCAATATCTACTACGAGGCACACTGCTTTTCGTGGCAATTACCCTCTCTTTCTCAGACCTCTCGGAGGTCTCAATAGCCTAAACTCCTCCTCTTTTCTATTTTAATTGATTTCAATACCTCTATGCTCAGCAGTAACTATGAATCAATCCTGCGAACAAGATTTGATTACAAACTTCTCTTTGCTCTAAAGCATTTAAGAGGCAAACACAAGGGGATGAACAAATCCATAGGATAACAGCTCGTGGATACCATCATCCGTGTTTGCAAGCGCTCTGTAAAGAAATAACATTAAGTAATGGATTTGTAATAATAATAAATAATGACAAGTTAGTGACTGGCAAGGCCACCAACCAGTTTCACAAAGGCCAATAAACAACAACCAGAAGTCATTACTATCTGATGATTATTACCTTGGGACAGATAACAAATAATTACAAAGCGCGAGGTGGAGTTGCATAACCAGTGGATCGTAAGCGACAGACAGGCTTTCGCTTTTGTAAAAGGCAACCAAGTTCTTCTTCCCCAAAGTTTTTAACCTCCTCCTTAAAATCAAAGGAAAATGAAAGGGCCACAGTCAGTGAACTACCACAGCAACCTAGACGAGAACTCTTTTTGCAACCCTTTAAATCACTGGCAGTGCTCTCCCCACTCTTTAGCTGCCTATGCCGTGCCTGTGAACAGAGAACACATTGAAACAGGAATGTTCTTCAAGATCAAGATTCTCATGAATTCCACTACAATCTTGCAGCCTCAGGGAGAATAGGCATCAAGAAGGAGGAGTGCAATATATTCTGCATCTCTTAGCTAAACCACAACTGGTTTTTCTCAGAACCTTGTCTAAATCCTGGCAAACAAACTACCCATAACCATTTCAGAATAGTTTCAACACAAGACGCTTCTAGTTGAAATGCAAATTTAGTATGTTAATACTTCTTCGGAAGAACCATAGCGTTCATATTTTTCAGTTGTTAGTATAGCACACTACCCAGGCAAGGTGATATGGCTTCTAATTTCAATTAAAAACAAAAAAAACAAAAAAACAAACACCAAAAAACCAACCAAACATCGATGCTTAAAGCTGCTAACCTTAAACCCATACTGACATACAATCCTAGATTTTGCAGGCCAGAAACACATTGTCTCTAGGTCTGGAGAGGGATTACATTAGCGTCCACATCTTTTTGTTGCTATTCAACTACTATGGGAAGTTTCTTCAGATTTACCAAGGAGGTCTTATGACTCTTACCTTACCATAAGTGCAGTTGGCTTTTCAGTTCCATAATTCACTATACAACCTCTTCACCCCCCTTTTCTGAAAGCACATTTTGCAAAAAAAACCCACTTGAGCCTATGACTATTATACTTAAGCCTACAGATACTTGAAATGCAGAATTTCTCCCCCAAATCTAAGCCAGCAACTTCTTACTCAGCACAGATTAAATATACAAAAAATAAATTAATATTTTACAACATAAAACACTACGCAACTTCTGAACTGGTGAGAAGAATTTGTTTAGTCAACTGGGGACTGGAACACTTAGCTCAGGGCTATTACAGTTGCAAATGTGAAAATAAAAAAGGATAAATACCTGCTCCAATCCTGATCTTTTTGCACCATTTTCCATTCTCCATTTAAATGCACTGGAATCAAAAACTTCACCCCATCCTAAGAATGGTTTAAATTAAATCAGGGTGAGACCCAGAGGAATCCCTCTGTCATTTTGCTTCCACTTAACATTTTGCTAGTCAATGCTTAACTGAAGATTTAGGCACATGCTCATTAGCAAACACCTGCCACGGTTTAAGACATTACCATCCTGCTGGAGAAGCTAACTGCTTCCACCTCCAAACCGGCAAAACAGAATGCATTCGGCCTCCTCATCTGCTTCAGTGTGAAGTCTTGTGGCTTAGTTAAGTAGCAAGGCAACAGCATGTTAAGCCACAGCTGTTTGCTGAATGAAGGTGTGCCTAAGTTCTTAAACACCGTGTTACATATAAGTTGAGAAGCGGATTCTCTGCTGCGCCAGCAAGGTGGCAAATTCCTCGGGGAAATCAATTCTGGTTTCTCAATTCACTAGCTAGTTTTCTATTAAAACACCAGAGTAATACTGAGACCGCTCTGGACCCTGAGAACTGGCAAAATCCCAAGGAGCTCATCTACCATCTAGGACTGTGCATTTACCAAACTCATCTCTCTCTCTCTCTCTCTCTGACATAGCACCTTACCACAAATGCAGGAGGAAGGCAAGCGCAGAAGTGAATGGTACTGATGCCAACTATGCCTTCTTTGCAATACCTTAAAAGCTTAAAGAAGGGTGAGATAGAATAGAAGGGCTATTGGGAGACAAGAAAACATGGCACTGCTGAGACCTTAACGTTCCCAGGGAAAAGAAACACATTAAGGTAAGGGAGAGGACGAGTACCTGGAGATGAAGCTTCTAGCAGACTTCACCTGCCTGGTGTGATGAATTTCACATGGCATTCAGCTGCGCTTCACCATGCTGCATGTCCTCAGTAATCAGCCCTCACCTACTGGCAGGCAGAAGGGTTTGGGCTGCAAGTCAGCCTGCTGTCACCACTGTTTGTTGAGCATGAAGTCATGTGGCCAGTCCCCTCCTGTAGGGAATATCTTCTTGCACTGGCACTTTCCCATCGTACCGAACAGCACAGAGGAAAAGGTTATTTGTCTTTTGAGATACTAGGAATAAAGTCTAGTCTCCTCAACCCCTGCTGACACGGTTTGATGGGAATACTGTTTCTAGTAGTCCCTACTTCTCGGCAATGCCAAGGTCGCCCAGCATTTTCAAGCTTGTAGTTTACAGTAAGATGCAGATTATTTGTCCATAAGAAGTAGACTACTAATAGGGAAAAAGCACACAGAGTAGCACAAAACCTAATGAGTAGGAAGAAAAGAGAAGAGGTAACGCCCGGAGGGAAGCAGCTTACATTTCCGCACAAAAAAAGCTGAGGAACGCACCCTCAAGAAGAAAGCTGGGTGCGCTCTCAACAAGTTTGCAGATAATTTAAAACTGGGAGGAGTGACTGATACACCAGATGGTTGTGCCACCTTTCGGAAGTACTAGCTTGACAGGCTGGAGAAGCGGGCAGAGAGGAGTTTCACGAAGTTCAAAAGGGGAAATGCAAGTCCTGCATCTAGGGAGGAATAGCCCCAGCACATCCCGGGGGCCTACCAGCTGGAAAGCACCTTTGCCAAGAAGGACCTTGGGGTCCTGGTAGACAACAAGCTGGCCACAAGCCAGCAATGCACCCTCGCAGCCAAGAAGGCCAACATTAGGAAGATTGTTGCTAGCGGGTCTGGGAACACGAGCCTGCACCTCTGCTCAGTGCTGGTGAGGCTGCATCTCATTCAGGGCTCCCTGGTACAAGAAAGATCTGGCCTTACTGGAGCGAGTCCAGCACAGGGCCACAAAGATGATTAAGGGACTGGAGCATCTGTCATATGAGGAGAGGCTGAAAGAGCCGAGACTGTCTAGCCTGGAGAAGAGAAGGCTCGAGGGAATCTAATCCATTTGTACAAATGTCTGATGGGTGGGAATGAAGTTGAAGGAGCCAGACTCTTCTCAGCAGTGCCCGTTGACAGGATAAGAGGCAATGGGCACAAATTAAAAACAAAACAGAAAATTCCCTCTGAACACAAGAAAACAAACTTTTACTGTTAGGATGGTCAAACACTGGCACAAGTTGGCCAGAGAGGTTGCCTGAACAAACCGCTCTAGCTCACCCTGTTTGAGCAGTGAGGTTGGACTAGATGATCACAAGAGGACCCTCCCAACCTAAACGGTCCTGTGAGAGTATTGTAACGTGAGCATTTACTGTTTCCTGAACATGGTATTCATGTCTGGTTTTATGCGAGTAGTTTACAGAATATAAATATTCCACTCTGCTTTTTTTAGCTACCAGGACTCTTCACTGAAAACACCCTCGTGATATCCAGAATTTTTCAATGTTCAAATACTCATTTTTAAAATTCCTACTGGTTTATGAGCTACTTCCTAACAAAAACCATTCACTAGTCATTCCAAAACCATGGTTGGTGTTTTACTTCCTCTCTCTTCTTCCCTCAATGTGGTTCCTACCCTGAAGATTTTACAAACTGAATGAAGCTGCAAGATAACTGCAGAGCAGGTAGAAGAGTGACTGTATTTTTAACCCCTCTAAAATGCACACACCGGAAGTTTGATCTCTTTTTTTTTTTTTTTTTTTTTTCTTAGACTCTTCTTAAGATATTTGCAAAGCATCACTACCTCCACCTTTCAGCTGGGGACATGCACTCTGCCTCCAACAGCAGCACATGGTGGTCCACCAACAAAGCTAGATACAGAATTTTAAGGCTGCTGTTCCCAGCAAACCATTATCACCAACACACACCTGATGTGTAGGTAAAGTGGCCAGAGGATTTATTTGCTTTTCCGGCTAACCTGCAGCCACGTTTCCTTTGTGCAAGTCTCTTCTTTTACCACTAAGCATACAGCTTACTCATATATTCCCTCCTATATGTTGGCTGCTTGCCCTAAAGGTTCCTCATTCACGGAAGTAAAATTCATGAGTTACCCATATAATTTGACTTCTTGTTACTCTTATTCGCATTTGGGCTTTGGGACGGGTCCTGCTGTACACGGAGAAACACCCGTTGATTCCAGCGGCTTTATTCGAGACCTAAGGCGCTCAACACAGCACTGAGGTAGGTCATGGTGGCTCTCGGCAAAGAGTAGCATGCTCTTGCCTGCAGAGGGAGTAACGTTCCCGTGCAACACGCCCTCGCACACCTCTTTCCCCCCAACTGGAGCTACGAACAAAATGAAGGAGATGCGGGGCAGGGGGTTTGCCTCTCTGTACGCTTCCCTCCTCGAAAAGAAACTGTGTGAATGAAGAACTGAGGGTCTGAAAATGGAAGGATATACTAGAAAGCATTTGAGTGAATCTGTTTATCCCTTTGTGTATGTCCCACAAAAAACTCCCACATTTTTGTATTAAAGAAGAAAGTGGGGAAGAGAGAAGCCAAAGTGCTCTTAAAGTAAAGGGAGGAGTACTTTTTCCATATTTCCTACACAGGGAGGATTTTACACGAGCCAAATCGGTGGAAGCTGGCAGGAGCCTGAACAGTAAGCGTTCTCTGCCTGGCCAGAGAAGGTACACATCTCCCACTTAAGTCTCGTGAAGGTCACCGGGCAGAAGATAAAACGGAAAAATCAAAGTGAATGACTATTAGAGAAGAGGTCTACCAAGGCAGTTAACTTGTGCAAGGCCTGTCAGATTTAAGATGGTTTTGTTGGGTTTTCTTGGAAACCTTTATTATATTTGGGAGGTTTTATTCATGCCAATGTATTGAATGGCAACTAACGGGGAAACAAGTAAGCCTTCCTGGTCCCAGTAACCATTAAGTTAGGTGGCCTCTGCCCCAAAGTGCCAAGAACAGTGGCCATCAGAAACAAAACATTTTGGCTGCCTTGTGAACCCTGCAAGAGCTGTATCAGGTCAACTTGGGAGGGAGGTACTGGGATGCTTTCATTTACATAGGGGGAAAAAAAAGCAAAATCAGTGGCTTTTAAATCATCAGCTTAGTAGCAAAACAATTGGGAAGAGGGCCAAGAAGGTACTCAAGTGCAGCTTTCCAAGAGAAAACAGCACTGGAGAAGGTACCGCAGCGGAGCTGAGATTAGGAAGAAACAGCGTGGAACATCTTTCTGATCTTCTAATGTAAAAAAAGGGAGTCTGCTCAGTGGAGAAGAGTAATGCAGAAAATATGACGGGAACTCTCCTGTTCAGAGCTTATCAGGTTTATACGATTCATACAAGCCTCCAGTCCACACAGCTGTGATACTACCTCAGACATAATTACTTCTGCTGCTCAACTGGGTATGCTAATAAGCTGGGTCAAGTCTGACCCCCACCTACTTCCCTCCCTTCCATAGCTTTTAATCAACTTATTAAAGGTGTTAAGAGCTCATCACACACTTCACTGGAGAATAAAAAAAAAAACCAAACCACATGAAGACCGTCATCCTCCATTGTTGACATTGTTGGAAATTGTCACAACACGTGGTCTTTCACCAAAGGTCCTGCTTTATGCTCTCAGTGCCCATATATTATTAAAAAGCATCAAGTCCAACAGGTTACCTGGAGCTAGATACTCCAGGTTCCAAAATACAAAACAAAAAAAGAAAACCAAAATTAAAACATCACCCAAAAACCCCCGGAAGATACTAAGAAGATGAAGACATTACAAGTTGCAAGGAAAGGCTTGACAGCTCAAACTTTTCAGCTGACTGAAATTGTCACCCCATCACATAAGAGGAGAGAACATCTAACTTATAAACCTTTTAAGCTTAGGGGCCCTCTCTCTTCCCTAGGTTACCTCTGAACTGTTGCCTCATCCAGTTCTTTACTCCTCCCTGTTTCTCCCATTTTGTCTTTACGACTGAGGCACATCCCTCCCCTTCATTCTGCCCCAGAACGTTCTCATAATCTACATGAACACCTAAACTTTATATTCTTCCTCTGGTCAACCATCCTACCCAAATCAAAGCTCCTAGCTTAATTTGTTGCTAAAAATCAGCTGTCGTTTCCAAACTCTTTCCCATGTGCAAATTGCTGTGCCTTTAACAACTTCCTGTAATATGAAGACTTCTCTGCCCAGAGTCTTTCAAAATGGGCTGCCTACACTTTTCAAACTGACTTGCTCGACAAATTGCTCATCTCCAGGCCCTGTTAAAGTCTCCCATTATCTCAGTGACACCGTCCCCAGTGAAGCTTCCCATACCACTGATTGTCTTATTCTTTTTAGCTGATCCTTGTACAACCGAACCTCGGGTTTTTACTGGGCACAGTAAAGCCACCTTCCATACAAAGTGGTAACGTGTGATCTTGCCAGATGGGGGGGGAGGAATTAAAGGAACCTTGAGGGCCTTTAGAGCTCTGTCCTAAGGGACTGCCCCTCCTCAGACCCCAGACTGAGGCAGCTATGCTGGCAGACACTTGGAGTGAAGAGGCTTCTTTCTTGGCCCACATCCAAGAGCCAGGCAACTCTTCAGGCCTTGCTCACCTATCCTTTGAGACAGTCAACATCCTAACTCCTGCATTCGAAATCCTTTTCGCAAAAGTGAGAAAGTCTGCTGAGGGAAAAGGCTGTGTCAATATACAGAGGATGACAGTCACAAATGCAGAAAGATTAGGTTACAGGCCAATACTTGTTTCCTAGTGATAAGGTTAAGAACACTGAAGATAAGATAGTGACTTATTCACGGGTGCAGGAATAAAAATCCTGCAGGAATTTAAGTGATTTTTACATCTTACTAAGCAAGGACAAGCTCAAAGTTCAATCAGCCCAAGACACGGCAACCTTCTGAAACCCACCACGCCTTTTTGGTGCATTTGAACACAAGGCAACTGGCACCAGGTGAGAAGAGACAGCGCGCCTAGAGCATCACCGCCTCTTCCAAAGCGCCCCTTTACCTCTGCGGGTCCCTTTCCCGAGGTTTGAGGGCAGCCCTTCTGGCACGGCAACCCCCGGCAGCAGGCCGCCCCGGCGAGGAGCTCCTGCCTTTGCCTTTAAGAGCGGGGCGGCGGTGGCGGGAAGCCCTCTCCCCTCCGCTCCGCTGCCCGGCCGGCGGGGAGGGCTCCGNGGGGAAGCGGGCGGTGCCGGTGGGAGGCCGCGGGGCACCGTTCCAGGCGGTTCCTGAGGTGGAAGGCAGCGGTTCCAGTCACGCTGCTGCGGGCGCCAAACCGGGGGGTGGGGGTGTGCGCCCGTCCTCCCAGGACGGCAGAGCTTAACCAAAGCGGCGTTTAACGGGGACGTCTAGTGAAGGGAGCGGTAACTCATCTCATTAGCATGCACGGAGTTAAGGATGTGCCCCACTGCGGTGCGGTATTAGAGGTTATTGGGGAGATTCCGGCCCTAAGTTT
>VYZV01015286.1:60424-79619 GCA_013401275.1 Pandion haliaetus | reverse complement strand
TTTCCTTGCTTCGATTCTCACAGGGCGATTCTTAACGTGGTTCTGGTGCAACCACGCTCCATTCAAAGGAAACGTTTAGTTTCCTTTGTGTTCAAAAAAGGTACCATTAAAAGAAACCACAAGTCCCCTGGAAACACATGCAACACTCTCTAACATTACTAATTCTGCTCCTTCAAGTTAAATATGCTGATTCACTGAAAATTACATGATTAAAGCAAAATCTCAGGCAGGCCTTTAGCCACCACGTTAGGGAAACCGTAGTAATGTCGGCTGTTGAGTAAATTAACACAAGAATTGCTGGGGGGGGGGGAAGCCAGCTCCAAAGAATTAAAACTACAACATGAGTAGCAATGTTTTAATAACCCCCAACATAGTAGAACAGCATGTCCACCTGCACTTTCAGAGTCTCCCCACGTATTCCCTACCAGATTCTCAGCAAACCAAAGCTGTCCCCTAACACCTCGTGAGCTTCCCCGGTCTGATACCATTTAAGATCTGCCACTGGACTTGAGCAGTAGGTTTCACTTGGGCCCTTTTCATGTGGGTGCTCGTTATTAATGCAGAAGATGGGAATTAACAAAGAAGATGCGAATGAGAGACTAGAGGTATGAAATCCACCCATTAATCTCAAACCAGTCAAATGTGTAAATGCAAATGCTGTTAACCATTCAACTGCCAAAAAGTTTCCTGGTGCTACAATTTCTATCCCAGACCTTTCTTCACAAAGTATTCATGAATGTTACTGCCAACCAGGAAAGCAACAGTTGCTCTCTGTGCTAAAACCCACACACTCCATAGCAGCATCAGAGAAAGACTTAGACGCAAAAATTAGGATATAGATAAGCCCACATGGTAAGTTACTGTGGTTTAGTACATTGGCGCTCATCAGCTGAGCTTCCCTAAGTGCTCTCGCGCACCCTCTTAGACTGTTATAACAAGTACAACGTGTTAGACTAAAAATACCTTTGTTTCACTTCAATTTTGTAGTTCTACCATTTTTATTATCTTTTTGATGACCGTTTGCTGAGCATCTAGAAAATTGCTACTTTTACCACTGAAAACAGGGAGCGATTTCCTCAGGTCTGCACCTTCTACTTGTTCATTTGATTTTTTTAGGTTGGTCATAGCAATGGCATTGCTGATGCAGTCACATTTGAATGAGAGAAAAAAAAGCATCACACAGATACAGAAAAATTCATTTAAAAAATAGTTCTTTTTGTAGTCTCACCTCTAGGGCAGAATCCAGAATTGTGTTAGCCTACAGAGGTCCCTACATAGCTCATGACCGTATGTGCCTCAGAACTGGATCTGTGACCAATCCACACACTGAGAAGCTGCCTAGGGCTAGTAGAAAAAGGATTTTACTCTAACTAGTTGCTTATGCATTTTCCTCAACAAGTTTCCCCATCCTACATAGCCAAATATCAGGTAGTACAGGCACACTTCGTAAAGTTATAAAAAACTGGAAACGGTTCCTTCAAGAAAGAAACTGAACTTAGCTCACCTGTATCCTGGAGGTCACTAACCAGCAGCCTGCGGTACAGAAGACTGTGTGTCATCAACTCTTCTTTTAGCTTCCTCCCTTCTCCTCCGCCCCTTTGATCTGGAAGAAAACAGAAGCAACCAATGCCTTTTCTGAGCAGCCCAATCACTTACCACTGCCTCCGTCAGTGGAGGCTGGTGGACATGTTCTTGATTCAGATCAGGCTAAACTACAATCGCTGGTCAAACTGCATACTACAGTTCGGACTCGGTTTGAATCTGGAAAACTTTTAACAACGAAAGCTAAGTTTAGGTTCTTCCAGAGCTAAATAGCAGCTGATACTTTTTCCCCTAATTGCAGTCTTAGGTGGAGATAAGGTTTAGGTTGCGGGGGAAGAAGGCTGGGTAGGTTTTGAGTTTTTTGGGGGTTGGTTGGTTTGGTGTTTGTTTTTTTTTTTTAACAACTGTTGAACACTAGACCCTAAACACGGTCTGGGCAGATAGGAGTGCGGGGCAACTCATTGTATCTTCCCCACCACTACTTCCAATAGTTCATTCTTTTTTCTGTAAAAGAGAAATAGTAGTAACCTTTCCCGGGTGTTGGACGGAAACATCCTGTAAAGATATAGGACAAATGCTAAGGAGCTAAAGTAACAGGATTGTGCCGTTAGTCGTCAGCTAAATTCCTGTCAGTCTGTCTCAGACTGCTTCTTCACGGCAGGGAAGTTCTCCTGGCCACCAGTCTCTCTGCGTCTCCACGCATCATTTTCCCTCTAAAGAAAACCAGGCAAGGCAGAAGACAACGCATACCAGCTGTCGTTCCAACAAAGACTCAGGGGGCAATCAGGCTGCTCATCCATTGACCAAGACTTACAGGTGCAGCTGATCAAAGTATTATTTTTCCTCCCCTTTTGTGGAACACCTCAGCTTTTGGTGGTGATGTTTTTGGGGGTTCTGTTTGCTTGTTTTTTCCCCAGGAGTAGGAGTTAGGGAAAAAGGTGGATCAAACCCTGATGTTGAAATCCTACCAAGTATGTTCCTGTTCCGCTTTAGAGGATGGGCCCCCTAGCCAGTACCTATATATAACCTGGTCTGGGGTATTCAGCTGGTCAGCTAAGTACAACGCTGCTAGAGAAAATGGACTTGTGATAAATCAACGGCCCTCTGCACACTTTTCCCAAACAGTACTTTTTTCCAAATGAAAAACAGCTTTCCCTCAGACTTCTTAGTAGGCATGACCTCAAATTTTAACAGTTTCTTTTCAATTGTCCCGATGAAGCCACCAGTTCTGTGAACTTTTTTTCTGGGCTTATATATCCTTTACTGACTACCACAGCTCTCTGGAGACCAGCTAGACTGGAAACAGAAAAGAACTACTCTGCAAAAAAAAAATCTTCCCAAGAAGCATCTATAAATGGAAATGACTATCTTGTCAACATGGGATGAGAAGCCTGTATTACCGCTGACATAATACCAGCATTTTACAGAAAGACCCTTTTCTGCTAAAAGTTCTTTTTTTAAATCAGGTTTTTCCTACTGTACCCGAGTACATATCCGCAAATACTTTGTGCAGTTATTTAATGCACTTAGGTCAGCAAGCAGTGCCTGAGGGGCTGAAAAGGAAAGAACTCACCGTTCATTTGCTTGAATGGTCCTTCCACGCACCCATCCTCATCAGCCAAATCCTACTCTTTAAGTCAAACATTTTAAAAGCAAGTAGCACAGGGATTTGAGCCCTCCTTCCCACGCTCAAAAGCTGGGAGAGGGAAGAAGAAACCAGCTCCTATCATTGAAAAAAACAACCACCCAGAAGTCAACAGTTCAGTGCTAAGCGGCGGCACAAGTGTTGCACATTTGCCATAATTAGCAATTACAGTGAACTCCTGGTCCCAATTCAATCAATGGCAAAATCCTCACTGATGTGCTCATAGCTGAGGCTAATGATTCCAGCTCTCATGCACCAAAGCAAACTGTTCCAAGGCTTGAGCCACTTTACTGCCCCCGACTGCTCTTTCCATCCTTTTGCCAGAAGTCAATTTTGCCATAACAGCGTCAGCAGAATTGAACATATACCTTCACCTTAGCCACTGCATTTTGCAGTCCAGGTGTTAAGACGCAGTCAGGCAAACTCAGCTAGCTGCTCCTGATCCAGATTAAGTGGTTGCTGACCCATTTCTGATGCCCTGGCACTCCCTCCTCCTGCTTCTGTTCTGTTGATTTCACTTTCTGCCTTACCGTTTTCCAGTTCAGATTTGCAATCTTGTTGTTTTAGGGGCTTTTTTTCCATTTTAAGAAACACAAAACATAGGGGTGATATACTAAGCTTTTTCTGGGGACTGTGCTGCGTAGATAGCAGCCTGTACCAGAGGAACACAGGTAAGCTGTCAGAGGTTGTGTGTCACCTCACAGTTAGTTCTCCCCTCTCAAACCAATTCCAGCTAACCTAGCCACTTTGTTGTTGACAGAGTTTCAGACATGCAGCAGTGCCAGATTTTGTTTCAAAGCTTTTTGACATTAATGGAAGACACCACCAGCCTTGGGGAGTTTTAGGCAGTAGGTAGCAAATGCAAATTCTGCTAGTTTTCACTATGATAGAGAGACAGTCATCTAACGTAACCTAGATTTCTCGGTTACCTGTTGTCAAAAGACAGAGTTAAGTGGTACCAGTTGGCAATTGTTCCCCATCCTGTGGAACGCAGGATGAATTTCGCTGGAGAAGCCTTGCTCTCTCCATGGACTACAGAGGGAACTGCAAGACTGGTTCAGCCGAAAACATCAAATTTGTAGGTACCTAAACCTAGCTTAAAGGCAAACTCCAACTCTTAAAAACCAATTAACATTCCACCATTCATTTAACTGAAGGGAATGCCATTTAACTAACAGGAGTGCTGCGTCCTAAGCCATCACACACAATCTGACACAGCCTAGTAACATGGTGCGGTTTGACATTCAGTGGCAGTACAGTTTGAGCAAATGTGAGCAATTGCCACCCACCTTGTCTATCATTCCTCCGTTTCTGCACCACACTAGCCAAAGCATTTGTGTAGCACACAGTGAACAAGACTGGACAACAGATGTTGCTAAAATTAACTCAGAAAAACAAAAACGCAAAGTCACTCATCATTCAGACGGGTTCCCAAAGGCCCCACAAGCTGCACCTCTAAAGCAGAAAACAAGGGCTGCCTACGGCTGAATGGCCATTAAAGCCATGCCGGGTAAGACCACACACTGCCTGCAGTCCCCTAGGCTGTTGTACACTATTAAACATTTCACTCTGTTCTCTTTCTCCGTGCAGATCCCCATCTCTTATGAAAAGACTATCACACCCCCTCCCTCCCTTACCAGACTGTTGTGCCCCTAAACACATTACCTACCACGAGCTGTTAATGTGTACGTTACTGCGTGAGCTCTGTAAGTATGTACACAAGAAGAGCAAGAGTATCAGAAGCCCACCTGCTAGTCTCTCTTCCCATACCAAACCTGTCCCTTCCGATTGCTCAGCACACAAGGCAAGTTACACAAAGGTCTATTTGCTCACCTGCAGTTTATCAGAATTAACAGTTACCGTGTTTGCTAATAATGCTTTGTTTGGAAGGCTTCTGTCATAGATCAGACTTTTACGAGGAACATACTAGACCCACCACAAGCAGGAGGCCAACACTACAGAAACTTCAGCTGCTGAATCCAGTGGATTTTCAGGACTCATGAATCCTAGTAAATACTCAGTGAAAACAACCGGTTTCCTCAGCTAAGAAGAGCAGAAAAGGTTGCAAATATCCTAGTACAGCGACTTGAGCAATTATACTTTCGGGTAAAATATCGATTTCTAGCCTGGCCCTTGAAGTCAGTCCTGCTGAGGTTTAGGGTTTCTTAGGCCAGATAAAGAGGATGCCTCCCTCCCCACCCTCCACCCCCCCCCAAGATGCAATTAGGTAACTTGCAGGTTTCTTCATCAGAATAAATCTGTCACTGTTTCTTGCTGAAGGACCCTCTTCTCACTGCAGCCATGCTTCCTGCACTGCTGTACTAGCAGACTGCCTCTGTGTCTCACAGACATCAGGTAGCATAGCCCCAGCCATGAATTCCCAGATTATAAGTGAAATTATAGTATTAAAAAAAAAAATAGAAATCAAAGTGTTTCACAGGATGATGACTGGGACACTCAGCTATAGCAACCTCCTCTCAGACCCTGATGCTTTACAAGCCAAGGCTTAGTTAGGCTGTGATAAGCCTTCTGACAGAAAGGCCCCCACGAGTGCCACTGCCACTTGCTGTCCCAGAAGTTCTGCACTAATCTGTATCTTGCTGCCTCGTTTGCACAGCCACAGACCTCACCCTCTACTGTAACCGGTTATGCCACCTTCTGCTTTAGCCATTCCGTAACGCTTACACAAGCTATTCTACTCAGTCTTGCTCTACCGATGAGAGCAGTTCACTTCCTACATCAGGCAATGACAAAGACAGCTTCTGCTCCTTCATCCCCACCGTGGGGCAGGAGAAAGATCTGGGTCAGCAGTTTCCAAACTGGAAGGTCACAGGTCAGCTGAGTGACCTTGGAGGAGCAGGAATGTAAAGAGTAGGATGTTTTGCATCCATCACACTGTATGCCCGTTTACAGCTTCTGCGAATTCAGTTTACCGCCTGACTAAATACATTCCTGAAAGTTGCTTTAGCAACCCTCTCTGCAAATTAAAATGATACCTGTCACTAGCAATGAAGCTGAAGATAACAGAAGAGACCGTAAAGAGGAAAAAAAATCCGGTATTTACATACTATAAATACTTTGCCTGTCCTTTTCTCCCTCATTTGTGTTACTAATTGTTTTGCGTTGGATTATTTGGCAAAAATTCGAGAGGTACCCACACACCTTTCTGTGCTCTGATGAACTGAAACAAGTTGGAGGCCTTAGTGTTCTGCTAAGCAACATTCTTCACACTTTGGTGTAAAACATATTTAGAGGAAACATAAACAAACTAACCAATATTTTATACCTCAGTTACATTACCACAAGCCAAAATGCGGTTCTGATTCTCTTTCTCTTTAGCTTGGACCCAATTAGTAAGGAAGTTAAGGGAGAGGGGAAAAGGCATTGAGTTTTGAGGTTTTTATACTATTGGTTTACATTTTTTACCCTTCTTTACAGGGAAAGTTTAAAAAATAGAAAGTAGAACTTGGTTTTTGCCACAATCTCTGGATGGTGTTTTGAAATATTTAATTAACATACTGCACAAAACAATGTAAATCAGACTGACTTCATCTGTTTTTCCGTGGCTAAAGTAATGGAAAAAAAATGTAACGGTAAAGAAAATGAAGGCTGAGATTAAAGAGGCCTACGGTTAATGACGGGCTGAAGTTCAACTGTCATGTAATCGAAAATGTTTGAGAATGGACAATAATTAAAGTCAAGCAAAAGATGAAGCCCAGATTATTATAATGAGATATGATATGTTCTTCAGACTATTTGGAGGTTAATGTTACTTGGTTTCATGTGGTTACGGGTAAGTAAGTACTGTACTACTATATAGTAAAAATAATGTAACTGGATACAGTCTGCTTCACAGTGACCCAAGGTTAATGGTAGTTGCTCTTAGTATATATAAAAGGTTTAAAAGAGATGTAACAACCTCAGCATTACAAATCTAGTGCAATGGCACTACAAAGTGGCACTGGACAGGCTAGCATAACACTGGTGTTCTTGGTTCCATGAAAGCAGCTTCCAGTGTAATGTATGTTGGCTTTTATCTGTATAATTATACTGAATACGTCCATGAATTCTTTCATTCCTGAACGGCACCACCTTTTGAGTAATAGATCATTGGTATGCATCACTCTGATAAGGTATTACACTAATATATCATTAAAGCAACAGATGTATTAGTGTAATACATCACTGGGACAAAGCACTCTGATGATGATGTATTCCTGAAAAGATGGCACCATACAGAGAAGACGAGGCCCAGGAGAAGACTTTTGCTCGGTTTAATAGAATAAAAGGTATGCCCTCCTGGCACAAAAATGTGATGCTCCCTGTAAAGATATGGCACCACTATTAATTGTATTCCCATTGGTATTGGTAATTTGAGGATCATATGGCTTGGAAAAAATTTACTGCGGTTGAGGAAAAGATGTAATTTAAAAACCTAACCTGTCAGACCATCTCACAGTCTTCTCCTATAATGTCTGATCTCCTCAGCCCTCCAAACACCTTATCGAAAAACCTCACTGTGTTGAAAGCCTCAAGATGCCCACCCTGTTCTGAAGCATTGAGGCTACGGGAACAGTTCAGAGGTGCTGGTGGTGACATGGCCTTGCAGAGTTCACCCGAGGAATGGGGCTCAGCTAGACAAACAGGCAGAGGCCAGGGAAATCCACTAATGCTGGCTTCGGAGGCTCTTGCTGACTCACTGCTTCTGAGAGCAGGGATTATGCCGCAGCCCCCGTGCCAGCCAGCGCAGAAGTTATACTTAAATAGTTAGAGAGCCACATGCAGCTCAAGAGGCACAGACTGACCAGTTCTGTTCCAACCTCTGTGCGTCAGCCTGCCTCAAGACTTCCCACAGCTAAGGAATTGCATTCAAGCTTATGTAAAACCAAGGTGATTCTTGGGGTGCATCAAATAAAAGAATATGTACTTTGAAAAAGGGTTCAGGAAGCTAAATAGTAGCAGTCCAGTCAATAGCATGCACAAAAACCCTCTCCGGATTCCAGAAGTCCCAGGTTATCTCACTTACCAGGATGGCTATCTGGGCAGGCAGTTCAGGGATATACTCCCTGGCCCCTGTTATTTCAAAGGAATTTCACATATTTAATTACAAAAGCGCATGCTGATGTATGAAACAGAGGTGAGGACTGTGAACAATGAGTCCTCTGAAGCAGTCATCCTTTGTGTTTTATCCACTTTCAGTCCATAAAATTTCCCACACAAATTACAATACAAATGATAAATTAATTAATCTGAAAAATCTTTTCAATAGTTGTTTAAACACAAAGGTCCAGATTGCAATACCTTTAGTCATGCAGAGTTGTGCTGTATTCCTTAGCCCTCATAAGGCAAGGGGGTGTTCAGATGCAGTGGCGATCACAGTTGGGTCCTAAATGAAACTGATTTGAGATGTGATAGTGAGTATATTGGCCATTTTCAAAATAACTCTGAGCAACTGGAACATTAAGGGGGAAGAACAGGATAGCTATGGAGAAAGAAAAAGGAAGAGAAAAACAAGCATAGGGAATGAAAATAAAAGTGGTGGAAAGAAAGGAAATAAAAGCGCTAAGAGAAGAGTTGGAGTGGCAAGGTTAGAAGAAAAAGGGGTAGAATCCCCCCCTCAATTTACAATGTTGACTTCAGTATTCAAAAGTTTTACTGTATCAGTTATAGGCGTACACATGCACACACACACACACACGGGCGCGCGCTTTTCAATGTATAATAGAAGCAAATGGGCCCACTGGACCTGATCTTACCATGTTATCTTGGTGGGGACACTAACACTTATACAAAGAAGGTCTACTGTTTTACCAGACTAACGTCATAAACTTTTGCAGGGCCAAAATAACTACAGAAGGGGTGAGGCAGATGAGAATCAGGCTCCTGAAGTTTTGGAAAGCTTTATTTTAGCAGTGTGGTATTGTTTCTCTTAGAAGGTTTTACTTTCAAACTTACAAAGTGATAAGGCAGTGGTATTAAGATGAAAAAATAGCCTAACTGGATCTCTCTTTCTCTCTTAACAGGACTGATAGGTGATGGGACTGTATGTTAGTGCTGTCACAATCAGGCCTACATGCTCTACTCAGGGGAAAGTGGGTGACGTAAAATAATTAATGTGTGGCATGTCTTCATGTAATTTAGCTTTAGAGTAAAATTATTATCTAATTCTTCTCTTCACCAAATGCTCTCCAGCAATCTTCTATTATTCTATCAGAAATAATTGCATGATTGTTAGATAGCAAAAGATACAGAGTTGGTTTNTTTTTTTTTTTTTTTTTTTTTTTTTTATCAAGTTCATTTATTTCTCACATACAAAATACAGCACCAAATTCTCAGTCCCAGTAAATGAAATTGTCTTTAACGGACCTGTGTTGATTTATTGTAGCTGAAGATCTGTTTCACAATGTGGCATTTGATCAGTATCAGAGAAAGGGAAACGGATGCATTCATTATTTCAGTACAGTAGCACCTAGGAATCAAAAAGAAGGGTAAGCACAGTTATCCTTATTAGGCCCTGGAGAAATGAAAAATACAAAACTACTTACCGACATGTAAGCCTCACCATCTAGGACTTTGTTTTGGTTTGTGACCCACTTTCACAAATGATGACAACCCAGTGCTTTGCAAGTCGGAGCTGAAGAGATACACCATGGGGGGAGATCATATGTAATATTTGGAGCCTTCCCTTTGCTTTTCTAAGCAGACGAGCATCTGCCTAAAAACTTAAGCCCCAAAGTCAGCTATGCGTTGTACAATTACTCAGCTCTACAAAAGAAATATTACTACAGTGCTATCATTGGTATTATAATCTGGTCAGCCTCCATGCAGATTTGCTCTTACTTTGCAGCAGGAATCTAGAAATAGGTAACTTCCAAGATGATATATTTTCTGCAGCAGTTACCAACCTGTGGTCTGCAGAACTCGGAGAGAACTAAGGGGCCTGCAAAAGGGACTTCAAGGAAGCGCACTTATTCGAAGTAGGTTAAATTTGCCGTACGCCTACACTGGAAATCAGAAAAGGATTTAAAAGCACTGATTTATGTGAGGTACAGATTTACGTGAGGTACAGATTTACATTCTTATAACCATCCTAAATATTTCCCTTAGCAGTTTCTTCCATGTTTTACTAGTCTTCTATCCAATACCCTGCACTTTTCTTTCAGCTGGAAACTGAGACCGCGCTGTTAAGTTTTTTTAACACAGAAACAAATTATGCAGAAAGTCTCTGTAGAACCTGTCACAACTCTTTCCTTGAATTCCAGGATGGCCAAGAATGCCTCTAATAAAAGACCATTCAAACATAAAAAACACCCTCTGGGTTAAGACCAATGATCCGTCTAGCCCGGTATTGTGTCTCTGACAGCAGCAAAAAGTTATGAGGTGGAGGGGATGTTCTGGCAACTGTTTCCATTTTCTCATCCCTGCAGCTCTACAGGGAGTAGCAGGCACACCTGGGTGCTTTCCTCTGTGTTTCCCTCCACCGCCCTATCTATATATTATTGATACTCTGACCCTCATACTCCTTCGCTTTTTTTAACTGTTGCACCGTGAGTTGTTTTTGCATCCTCAAACAGTTTTGGTTTTTTTCTCCTTTATTTACTTTTCCCTTAGATCTTTCTCCCTGGGAAGTTTTGTGGGGGTTTGGCTAATGCCTGGCCCACAGCGGAGAAGCCAGTGGGATAACAACAAAAGGGAAAGATGTCTAGGGAGAGCATGTGAATTTGGCCACTGTTGGTAAAACATTGCCCTTGTATTGCTCCAGCATCCACTGTTGTAGAGATCTTAGAGGTTACCTTCCCACGTAGTCATCCTAGCATACTTTTATGTGCATCCTGTCCATGAAGTTGCCTAATTCCTTTCTGAGCTTTCTGATACTTGTAAGATTTCTCTCCTCCAGGCTGAACAAGCCCAACGCTCTCAGCCTGTCTTCACAGGAGAGGTGCTCCAGCCCTCTGATCATTTTCGTGGCCCTCCTCTGGACTCGCTCCAACAGGTCCACGTCCTTCTCATGTTGGGGACCCCAGAACTGAACGCAGTACTCCAGGTGGGGTCTCACAAGAGCAGCATAGAGGAGGAGAATCACCTCCCTCGACCTGCTGGTTATGCTTCTTTCGATGCAGCCCAGGATATGGTTGGCTTTCTGGGCTGTGAGCGCACATTGCTGGGTCACGTTGAGCTTCTCATCAACCAACACCCCCAAGTCCTTTGACTCAGGGCTGCTCTTAACCTACCCTTTGCCCAGCCTGTATCTGTGCTTGGGATTGCCCCAACCCATGTGCACCTCCGCTCACCTTTCTCTCCAAACTGAAGAATATCAGCTTTTTTAGTCTCTCTTCACAAGGCTATAGCTCCATCACCACAAGCATTTTGACTGACCTTCTCTGTATCTTCTTTAATTCCACTGACCCCTTCTTGGGATGTGGAAACCAGAATTGCACACAGTACTGTATATGTGGGTGCATCACAGCTTTGTATGGTGACAAAATGTCGTCTTTCTTTTGTACTCAGTACTTCCCTTGGGGTTTTTTTACTTTTGTTCGGGTTTGGTGGTTGGGGGTTTTTTTTGCTGCCACAGCACCTTGAGCTCATAATTTCAGAGAAGTGACAGCAATGACTCTAAGATCTCTTTCCTGAATTCAGGAGTTCAGCACCTCAGTTCTGAGTTCAACATCATGTCGGTAGGGATTAGATTATTTTTCATCAGATCACATTTATCTACGCTAAAACCTGTGATGCAAAACCAGTTAATATCACCTGCAAACCTGAAGATTTCACTGTTCATTCCCTTCTTCAGCTCTTTGATGAAGATACTGAATGAAGCTGGTCCCAGGACCAGTTCCTGGGGGACCTTACTGCTGACTCTTCTCCATCCTGAGAAATACCCATTAAGCCTCACTCTTTACTTCCCATCCTTTGTCCAGTTTTCAGTCCATACAAGGACCTTTCCTCCAGCCTTACTGCAATTTACTTTCTGTAATAACCTTAGGCAGCTGGACTAGATGATGCAGGTCCCTTTCCAACTGGAACTATTCTGTTCTCTTCCGTTCTATTCTATTCTGTTCCATTCTATTCTATTCTTTGGAACCTTGGCAAAGGCATTTTGAAAGTCCAAATGTATTATGTGCAATGGATCCCCTTTATCCATATTCTTATTGTCACCATCAAAGAACTTCAGCTTAGTGAGGCAGGATTTCCCTTTAGAGAAGCCAACCTGACTCCTTCTCAGGAAGCCAAGTTTATCCATGTGCTCACTAATCTTATTCCTCATTATTATTATTAGAGATGGGGTACTCTACTGTTATGCTAGGACTGACAGGAAGGCTCACTGGTCTGTAGCTCTCAAGATCCCATCCAGAGCCCCCCCTTTCGGTAGATGGAAGCTGGCAATTTTGTAGCTGGCCACGCTCCCGCCCTCCAGTAGAGGGTCGTTGTCATTATATTACACATCAGGACCAGCAGTTCTGCAATTTCACATTTGAGTTCCTTCAGGACTCTTGGGTGGATGTTATCCAGTCCTGGTGACTTACTGACATCTGACTTGTCTATTTGGACCAATACATCCTGTGTATTTACTTCAAATGGATCTATTTTTTCTGCCTTATCTGCTACAAAGAATGCATGCAAATTGGGAATCAGACAGCTTCTACTGTAAAAAACAACTCAAAGAGTTCACTGAGCTGCAGCCCCTTCTACACCTTGGCCACTGTGTTGTCCCACTAATCCTCAGCTGGCTTCCTGCTTTTGGTGTGTTTACAGAATTCTCTTCTATCAGCTTCAACATTCCTTGCAAGGCTCTCTTCAAATCCTTTTCAGCTTTCTTAATTTCTTGTTTGAAATTGACCTGCCATTTCTGTGGGCTTTCCTGTTCTCATTTGAGAAAGTGTTCCACTTCTAAAAAGCCTTCCTTTTTCTTTTGATGGACTACATCACTTTCACATTGAGCCACGCAGGGGATTTTTTGATTGCTTTGGTTTTTTTCTGAATCGTGGCACAGTTTTTACCTAGGCCTCTAGCACAGTAACTTTTAACAGCCTTCAGGGTGCTTTTAGGTTTCTTGCTTTTCAGACTGCTCCTTACAAGTTTTGTTTTTGAGAATGTGCCTCATTTTTATGTAGTTCCCTGTCCTTAAACTGAAAGTCTGCGTACTGAATTTATTTAGCTTGCTCTCTCCCACTATAATTTTGATTATACTGTGGCTGCAGCTATCCCACTATTATTTCCCGAATGAAGTGTTGCACACATTCAAGACCAAATCCAGAATGGCGTCTTTTCATTGCTTTCTGCTCTATTATTTTATATTCAGCTTCTTATAACCTGACCAAATGTTAGGCGATTGAGCTGAAATTTTCCATGTCAGATGACTACCTCATTCAGCTCTTGCTGAGAATGAGACTTGCAAAAAATACATTACAAAATATGCTTGAGACTTTTGTTCTGAAATATTCTACATCCCCAGACGCTGGAACGGAATATCATTATTTGCAAGGGAGAACTGTTAGAACTTAAACACCTAAAACCTCAGAAAATTCCAACCTCATGGCATGCTTGAACTTAGAGGGCTGACCAGACAACTCATACTATGGAGTATATGATCACAGTGTAGCCCCAACAACTATGGCAGCTCAAAAGGACATTCTTTTTAATGGCCACTCTCAGCTTGCTGGACACCGGGAGAGAAAACAGGGTCCTGGTCACATCAGTGACTAGTAGGAATCCATGCAGTAGAGGAGAGAGATCTGTCTAATTAAAACACAGAACAAAAACTACGTACGAAGAAAGATGGGAAATGGATTGGGAGAAATATGCCTGGGCGTGAAAAGCAAGTGCGTAAATGTCACGGGCAGACTCTGAAGGGAGACCCAGAAGACAAACTAGGTCTGGCTTGATAAAGAGACTGTGATTAGGGTGAGAAGCCTTGGGAGTTAAGGTTAAGCAAAAAGAACAGGAAAGGAGGCCAGGAATGGAAAAGTGACAAGACTGGGACAGGGACAACTTACAGAGTGTGAGACGTGCCAGGTCTGAAGTTTGCTACAGACAGGCAAGAGTACCTGTGTGCACCTTGGTATGCTGCTGACCAATGCCCAGATTGAACTTGAGTTTCCACTGAAATATCGGAGTTCCTCTGCTGCATTCCACTGCAAAAAATAACAATCATATAATTGAAGATTATCATAAGGCATACATACCCAAGAGACTGAGGCAAGGTTGCATTGCAGCATTGTGAATGGCACTTCCTAAATCCTGAAGGCTTAATTCCATGACCTAACTGAACGTAGCTTTCTGCGTGTTGCAGAAGTGGAGCCTGAAGAAGGATGAGGTTGTACTGCTCTACCTACTGAAATGAGCCAGACCAAGCTGGTGATAAAGGGCCAGCTCTGGTATGCTTACTGTTGAGCAATCTGCTATTTGAAGAAATGGGCTGCACCTACTCTGAAAGGGTCACTCCCAATTTGGAAGGGAAGTAAAAATTTTAAGGAACAATTGGGCTTCTTGCCAAAGTTGCAGCACAACTAGTGGATTTTAAGAGGGAGAGAGGAAAACCCTGTAATTACATCAGTGCTTGCAATCGTTTGGGGTTTTTTCCCTATCTGCCTCGAGCCCACTGCTTTCTGCATGCTCACCTTCATCCACTTATCTTCAAGTATTAATTTAATTTTTAAACAAAACTACATTACAAATATAAATTGCCACCTTTTTTTCCTTCCTTTGGCATGATACGTGAATATCTGTGTGGATATGATATCTTTACAGAGATCTTAAGTAATCTGTTGGAGGGTTTTCTTTTCTCTTTTTTGTTTTTGTATCAGAAATGAAGTGAATTAAAGTGAGAAACCTCCAGAGGTTAGTTACATAATTTTGAGGCTTCATATACATGTACATACTACACTCTGTTAAGTTCTGCTATAAATACAGTGCAAAGTTCGTTCTAAAGTATGTGGTGTTTCGGTGATTTGTATTTTACTAACGTATAAATTTAAAGCAAGGCACATTAAAATGAGATGCCTCCTTGGTGAAGACTTGAGAGAAATAAAATAGCAGCAATGGTTCCTTGACCTTTTTTCTTACTTAAAGATTAAATAGGAACTATATTGCTCTTTTGGAAGCCTCTCTACATCTTTCCCAGTGGCACCAGAGGTCAGTACAATCACCAGGACCCTGACATCCTTTCTTCTGTAATAAAAAATCCTTAATAATACGTATAGCTAATAAAATCTAATTGCATAATTCAACTGTAATTTAAGTCATGGTACTTGTCAGCGTGTCAAACACATCTTTCATAATATATGCTTCTATGACATAAGCCCCCCAACTCCATTCAGCTTCCTCATGAATAAGGGTATACACTTTTAAATATTCAGTAATTGTAGGTTTTTGTCTAAATCCAGCCAAATTTGGCACACTGGAATAAAAGTGAAAGGTCATTTCTCAGTTGCTGCTTCTCTGAAGGTGACATTTCTTTGGTTGAGCTTCCTGACATCATGTAATTCCTTCTTCTGTTTATTTTACCACTCTGCTACCTCATTAGCCATTGCAGAAATGGGATTTCTTTGACTGTGGTTTGCACAGAGGACAGAACATATCGATATGCACTGAAAGACTGTTAAAATGCAGACTATGTAAAAGCCAGTGTTTAGGGACAACCTGTAAATGTAACTTAATGAACCAACAGACCATAGCAGCTTCAAAGCACTGAAAATATAAGAACAGAATCGATACTGTGACACAGGATTGTTAGCGGGTTACTTTCATTCTTCTGCAAGGAACACAGTTGATTTCATTGCTCCTAAATTCTTCTTACTAGAGAGATACCAAATCTCACCTTAACCATACCTAAGACAGCCATTTCCGCAGTCCCTTGACAACTCTATTAGTTCTACACAAATAAAGTGGGGCCAGAGTCAAACCGTACCTGCCAGCTCCGGTGAAAACTGCCTCAGTCTCCTGTGGATTCAGCAGAAGGAAAACTAGGTAATTAGATTTTCCTGGCTAGGGACAACTTCGGGGTACCAGTCCAAAAACCCCATGGCATGAGTGCTGTTCTTCTCCTGCTCCCCAGGCTAAACTCCTGGTGCCCTCCTTCAACAACCCGAGTCGAAAAACAGAAGGTGACTGCCACCACAAAGTCCTCACCCCAACATCCAACCTTCTGCCTGGTTTTCTCTGGCACAACCCTCAGACAGAGCTAGCCTTAACATACCAGCTACATTTCACCTCAACATACAGTTTATGCTGGACTTGTCCTGTTCTTCACCAGTAAGACTGAGCCCTCTTTATCTTGTAACATCCCTTTTTAGTTATTTTTAAATTTATTATGTCTCCCTTCAGCTTTGTTTTTCTAGCTGGACCGTGCCAAAATTTCTTAGCCTGTCTTCATAGGCCTCACGTTTCAAATTTTTGGTATTTTTGTTGCTGTCAGCTGAACTCTTTCCAACACACTGAGGTAATTTTCAAACCTGGTGCCCACAACTGAACTAAACCTTGCAAATGAGGCTTGCACAGGACTGTCAAATAGAATAATTACCTTGCTTGTCTCTGTATATAATTCATTATCAAAACTTTTACAATATTGGGCTTTTAAGGACAACGTCTGGGTTTTAGTTCACGTGTGCTGTGGCATGTGTGCAGCATACAAGACCTATAGTTCGCCTTTGCTTAAGTAAAATTTTAAAAGCTGAAGAGGTAGCAGTAATACTTCCCTGTGAAAAGTAATGAATCTCAAGGTGTTGGAAACGTAAGCCAGGACTAGACGTCACCGTCTGCTCCAGCAACGTCAGGAAAAACAGGCCGGTCAAGGAGTACGTGGTTAAGGCAGTAAGCTACAGCCAGGCCAAAGCGGTGAAGCCGGAGATACCTAAGCCCCCGGGAGGAGAGGAGCAAGCAGGCCCGCAGCGAGGCCTAGCAGGCCAGGGCCACAGCTGTGGTGGCAGACAAGCAAGAGCTGCAGCCGAGAGCTTGGCACTCAGAGGTGGTCTGAAAGGGTAAGATCCCTGTATAAACAGCCATGAAGTGAATTAACTCAAAAGTCGGGCTCCCCCGTTCCAGTCCACTCTAATGTTTGACTTCCGTTAGATGCTAGGGGAACTGGGTGCAGCTGGCGCGGGGCTGGCCAGTGCCCAATGGCCACCTCATAGCCTCCTGCAGGAAAAGGCATAGTTTTTACACCAGGGGTGTCTATTTATTTAAAAAATCCTCTTTTGGGAGGGGGGGTAGCATAAATTTTCATTTAATTTTATCCTACATTTTTGTCTCAATTTCTTTCCAAGACATGTCAAACACTAACAAAACAATTATATCTTTAGCTCTTTCCCTCGATGATTCTCTTTTCTTCTATTTCTGCTCTCATCTGTTGCCCCCTGTTAAGCCTCCCACATGTCTAACACTTAATCTCTACATTAATTTCACCTCCTAACAATGTGCAGTGTCACATATAGCGTCTCCAGTGAAAAACATTGAAAAGGGGAGGAAAGCACAGTAGATGGAGTGGAAGAAAAATCACTGTAATTTCCTGTGAACTTTCTGTGAAATGCAAACTTTCTCTTATATTACAAAATTAGGCAGGAGGGATAACTGAAGAAAAAAGTGATACTTTCTTTTACTTACACTTGGGTTTATTCAGCAAAGCAGCCTTTTCATACTTCTTTGGTGGGGGGAAAAGCTAAAAACACAAACAAAAAAAACACAGACCAATGAGGTTAAAAAAATCTCCTACGCTTTCATTAGAGAGAAACTCAAAACACAAATTTTAAAACTAGAAACTAACAACCTGTTATTTTTTCAACTTTCAAGTCATATTAAAAAGAAATTTAAAAGTTTTCCTCATGCACACTATTTCCCTTCCAAAAAGGGCAAGGCAAAAAAAACCCAAACAAAAAATAGATAAGAGGTCTGTTTAATTTGCAGGTGGCAAATTAAAAAAAAAAAAAAAAGTTTTACAAAATTTCAGTATTTCTTAAGAGAGCTGCATTTAGATTTTCTGGGAGGGATGGAAATAGGAAATGTAAAAAAACCAAACCAAAACAAAACCAAAACTCATTTTGGTGGTAAAAGAAAACAACCACCTGCAGACTTTTGTTATTTCGCGGAATAGCTTCCAGTGAAATGAAATTACTGAAGAATAACTGGAGATTTGTCTTACACAGGTCTGATTCCTACATTGCACGTCAAAGCTGAAGACTATCGTGTATCATTGCCTTTAAAAGCAAAATGGGGCACATAAAAATGCATTGTAATTAGCAGGCTCGGATCTACCGGTCTTGAACTTCCACGACGTGTCTATCATTGCGGACACCAGTGGAAAGCTCAAATGAGGCATGCCACCTTAGAGACTCTCCTATTGCTTTTCACGGTTTGCAATAAGTAAAGGTTAATTGTTATCCTTTGTATTTCCCAAGAGAGACCAAAGAAATTTAGAGACGTTCAGGTGTCTGTAAACACAGAAGTGTTTGGAAACCTGTGGCAAAGGTGGTTATTTTGCCAGCCTTACCCTTTGTGTCCTGTAGTTCTCAGCACTGTCCTGACAGCATCCCCCAAAGTATTCATAAAATTATTTCACAGGGCAACCGAGTGTCACAAAGGCTAATTGACTTGTGCTGCTGCAATGATCCATGGCTGTATACATATAGACAGCATTGTTTCCAGACAAATGTATACACGCATCTGCAAGTGGAACCTGGGATTTGAATTCATAACCTTTAGCTCCCAAAATTCAGGTCTTTATCCAGAGAGTTAAAAGAGCAGCTGTAATCACATAAAAATACTGCTATTCATGAGCATGTTTACCTTGTTGGGGCAAAGAGTAGCAGTGCATTTTCACTTTGGCCAAAGTGACGTATTTCCCAGGGAAATGTACTTCTGGAAAAATGCCACGGTTCCTTTATGGTTTTTTGGGTAATCTGTGCCTGGCTACCACTGAACAGCAGATACTGGAGTCAGACCGAACTGTCTCAGTATTTGTTGTCTCTGTGCCTCAGTTCCTGGTCTTCGCCTTATGCACCCTACTCTTCCCCC
>VYZV01015286.1:44113-60406 GCA_013401275.1 Pandion haliaetus | reverse complement strand
AGTTTACTAGTATATTAAAGCTGTTAAAATTTAAGTAGAGGTGCACTACTCACAGTACCATTACTGATATTTAGTTAATAAAGAGAATATGTTCATAATTGCTGTAATGTATCAGGCCCTAATAATAATTCATTTCTAAGCTTTCTATCTAGCGTAATACTCCAGTCTAAGGAGACCCTTTAGGATTTAAATATGTATTTAGAAGGATTTTCAATGCTTATACTTGTTAATTAGATAGTTAGGGACGTGGAGGATGTGTTTGCAAAAACTTCCTGAAGGATTATATTAACATACTCCCTGTTGAGGCAAGATAGCCTCACCTGCCATACATACCACCTGAATAAGAAAACCCCTGTTGTTACAGAAGCAATGCTGGTTACCTTCAGTAGCTTTTTCAGAAACCAGGAGAGCTATTTCTACAGGGCAAAAAATACGTAAGAAGTGTTTCGAGTGTCCTTTAAAGAACTATTCAAAGCATTTACTCTGGTTGTAGCACAGCTATTCTATGGTTTTGGGGAAGAGAGGATTACCATAAAAACACCTTACAGGACTAAATGGCTGATGTCCAAGGATCTGTATCTCCACACCAGGAGCAAACGAGAGGCATCCTGCTTACACATTCACTCATTTCAACTCATTTACACTTCTGTGCACAGCCCAAGACTCACACTTGAAAACAAGATGTCCCCATTTGTTCACATGGAGGCATCCCAGAGATGCCTGTTTTTAGTGACCTGAATGACATCTGTTGTGGTGACATGACACAAGCTAAAACAAAATCCTACAGCCAGTGCAAGAGAGGTGGTGCCATTTCTTTCATCCTTTCCTCAATATGGTAGTTAGGGACTTGGTGGGAAAGAAAAGGATTTAATGTGTCTTTCTGATGGGGAATACTGCATAGACAAACCAGAACACAGGTTATGACATTGTAACATGACACAGAGATGTCAGAAATGAAACATGAATCCACATCTCACTAACACTGCTGATACAGCTACAGTTGTGCAAGACTAGTGCTGAACAAAAGATAGAAGGAAATGAGAAGGGTAAAAATCAGCATCCATACATGTCTATCCCAAATAATCGAATCCTTTCAATATAAAAAAATGCATTGTATACTGATTTTTATATTTTGCAAACACAGGACAGCTACAGTTCTTTTAAAAGCACTCAAGGAGATGAGTCAGATTCCTTCAGAGTGTTGTTACTCCTATTTTTAATAAAAATGCCACAGTGTGAAGTGCACATATCTTAGTTTTGCTTTCTCATAGTATAAGTGCAGAATAACAATCATGAAATTAAATTGTGCTTACTAGCTTTTACTGCCTTTTGTTTCTAAATAACCCAAAGCATCTTTATACATCAGAAAGGTCAGTAAGACCAGGAACTCGGCAACTGTCAGTGTGAAGCTGCACGTAGTGACACTAAGCTGCTCAGGACAGGAAGCACGAATGCCATAGCCAACTGATACTGAAAGTTATGAAGGTAGAATTTAATTAGCTATAAAGTCTTGAGGCGGGGTAGGATTGCTACCCTTACAAAGAACCTTATCTGCCCAAAATGACACCTCTAACAGCACAACCCACCTCACAGCCAAGACTAGCAGATACTTGTTAACTCCTTTTACTTCCTGTTGCACATGTATATGTTGTGATGATTTACCATTCAAATACACCCCTTTTCCAGCTTAACGAAACCCAGATTGGTCACAACACCTAGATGGTACCAGCTCGTCAAGCACAACTTTGATTCTTTTTTCTTCAAATAAAGGGCAAAAGGCCCTACTTGCACTTAACACCAAATATCGTATTCAGTACTGGACCGGTTATTTTACTGAGGTATTTTCTGAATGCAATGCCTATCCTCGTTGCGTAGTGATTTTGGCTCTTGACCGTAGTTTACGAGTAATAGTACCAATGCATTGTACAGCTCTTCTCTAAGCACTGGGAAGTGTAGCTAAATACCCGCATGAAGGATGTGACAAACGAAGTTGGAAATGGGGAGAAGGAGTGGGGGGAATAAATTGCAAAAAGAAAAAAACAATCCATTTTAATAATAGCTTGACAATTACAATTAAATAATCCAAAGCTCAAGCTGAGCATTTTTGTTACACACTGCATGAATGATGTTTGTACTTTGGAGCCTTTAAAATATTTAAGCAGAGAAGAAATGAAATGAACTGCAACCAGTTAAGGTCATCCATTTAGGACAAAATTGATAAAATATTAAAATGAAAGAAATAAATTTTCAAACAGAGATACTAAGGCTTCATAGAGATGTATTATTCAAAGCAGAGGAACACGTGTGACCTCTGGGCTATTACATAATGGAGAAAGGATATGACAGTTCAAATGAGCAGGAACTACAGGCAGCGGAGACAGAGGGGGAAGATGGATTAACCATTCTGTAAGCCAGTGCTTTGCTTCCAGGGTACTGAGACTGGACCCCCATACAAAGCGTTACATTCTCAGAGCCAGCTCTTGGACCCCACTATTATATTGGGCTTTAAAAACTTTGGAAAGTTCATGGATTTTTACTACAGATTGATTTTGTGTCTAGCTGAGCTCGTTCATTCTCAGGGCTGGCATGTAAAGCAAGGGTAGTCCTGGGCTGCTGAGTTTCAGTGCCTCGGCTTCTTCCAAATCGTGACTTTGTCCTTACGCGTGTTTTGTAGAATGGCCTGCAGTCAGGACAGCACGGGCTGGCCAAGGTATAATGCATCAATGCATCATACTTCTCTTTTTCTGTGGTCAGCTTTGCCGGCTGACAGCCAACCTTCTCCTCCTTCATCTCTGCCCCATCAGGGCTTGAAGATGCCCAGTTTATGCTTTGGACATCTTCAAGGAAAGTGGTCTTAAACTCTGGCAATAAATTCTCCTTTCTTAATTTAAGGCCAGAGCCAGTATTTATTTCACAGGGTTTATTACAAAATGGAGTTTTGCAAGGATCTCAACTCTCTTGTACCCAAGGCACTTGGGATATATCTCCCTTAAATGAAGAAGTAGCTGCCTGAAACAGGAAGTATCTTTAAATCCCAGCAAAACCTTTGTAAAAGTAGAGACTTTGCTCCTTTGAAAAATTAATTTCCACCTAGCAGAGGGCCCTTGCCCCCAAGATCAGTGTTCTGATGCAACTCCATTGCTCTCCTGTTGGCAAAAGGTATTCAATATTCATACAGCCAGCAATGCTGTGCCCAACATAAGGTTTTGAACTGCACGTCAAGGGCCAGGCGTCAAAAAGTTAGGTAACATAATGCCAAAGCTTTTTCTTGGACGTAGATTAGCCTCTCTAGAGGATATACAAAAGCATCTAAAATATTAGGAAAACAAGTGACGCTGACAGTCGTTCGTGACCTTAAGTCCTCTAAATGTTTTTGATCATCTTCCCATTTTTACTCAGTCGCAATTACTCCATGTGAAAAATAAATCTTCATATTTGCAGAGCAAGCATTTATTTCTAACTCTCAAAGCTCCTTCCAAAACTAAGTATAAACATTATTAGCTTGATTTTATAGCTGTCCTAAGTGGAGAGTTAGGGACTGTTTACAAACGAGGTACTTACTATCAAGGATGTAGGCATAACCTATGATACTAGTTTTCTGTTCCTGGCACTGCAGCAGGCTTCTCTAGTGACCCTTGGCAAGATGTTCAGTTACCTCACTGGAAAACGGGGATAATGGAATGGGTCTGACCTTTTGGAAATGGTATGAACACAGTCCTCATAAGGCCTACGGAGCGTGGAGAATTTCCGTGGAAGCACTGAAACATGAGTCCTGGGCCTGGCCCTGTACCTCAGGAACATTTTGGAAAAGAATGGCCATCGGTTATATCCTAGAGGTCTCTTTCAATTTTCAAAGGTATTTTTAAAACAGTTTTGGTTGTTTTTTTTTTTAAAAAGGGGATCAACGGAGCTCAAAACCTCAATAAAAAGCCTACCTTTTTTCACCAGTTTTGCACAAATGAAGAGACACCTACTTATAAAGATAACCACAATTTCTTAAAAAATCGCTACCCTTGCCCTTTCTGGATGTCTTACATTTTAATCTGTAGCAGCATAATTTTCATGAATACAAAGTAATAGGAAGTACTTAGGGAAAACAGCAAACCAGCAATCTTCAGGCTCTTAACCTGACAAAGTATTCCCTCAAATAATGCAAAAGTTTCAGATCACATTTCAGTTGTCAATATATTTTACCCTGGAAGCTGAAAATACGACCAAGTTCCTTTTCCTTATAATTGTCAAAAGGGATCATAGCATATGACGAACATAACAGAACCGTTCTGTGTTTCAAACTAAAAAGACAGACTGAATTTCTAGTGTGACTGATTGATTAAAAACCAGTTCTAAAAGAACGTTTTTTCCCTTGAGTCAAAGTGACTTTTTTGTTGACATAACTAGGACTGGCCATATTGATCAAAGCAAAGGTCCATGCCACCAGGTACCTTTCCTCCAGAAGAAGCCAATAGCAAATGCCTAAGGAAGTGAATAAGAAGGGGCAAACGTACAGTGACACATCCTCAATAGAGTCCTATAGTTTCTAGTGATCTATGATTTAGGGATTTTTTTTTGAAGTAGAGTGACTCTCTGTGTATTTGAAAGTCCCTGACAGGTTTTCCTCTCCTGAAGTTGTCTGATTACATTTTCAATATATATTAAAAAGTGAGATTCACAAAATGCTGTAGCAATGAGTACCACAGTTTAATTACAGGTTATGTGAAAAAAAACCCTCTCATGATCTTTCTAGATTTCAGCTAAACAACATGTGCTGGTATTCCTCTTCCTGCTAAATCCAGCAGAAGAAAACCCATTGATACTGGTGCGTGGGAGATTGGTCTCAGAACTATCTAGAATAAAACCAATAAATATGTTTTAACTGAAGGCAATCTATCTTCCTCAAAAACCTGATAAAAGGGATTTATATGGCTAGACTGAAGAAGAAGTGAGCTACACTTTTCAAATAATGGAGGAAAAAACCAGAATCGGATAACTTGAAAAACTCACACTAACTTTATTGAAATTTTGCAGAAATAATCTGCTATGCCTTCAATGCAGACAGAGAAATTTTGTAGCCAACATAATTTTTAAAAATGAGATAAGTATGTGTGCTGGGGGAGGGGATAATAGAGCTTTCTATTAATGGAAAGCAGTCCGGCTGCAGCCTGAACTGTGGTGTCTTCCCTCCCCATAATCATGGCATTAATTACTTCATAGGTCAAATTATGTTTCCGTTTGAAAGAGTTTGGCCGTCTACGTGAATCAGGGCATGCATATTTAGATCTACTGTATCCTCTAGCATGGGCTTTTATTCTTGGTTGATGCATGCGGGGCTCCTAATTTAGTTTTTCACTGAAGATGGCTCTTTTTTCCTCTCGTGCACAATGGCCGTCTGGTTCCAAAATATATAGAACAAGCACACATTAATTGAATCTGAGGGCAAGTGTACTTCCTCCTTCGACCATATGGACAGGATTTTTCTTTAAAATAAAAAGGCCAGAAAGTGACTGGAACAATGCCCAAAGGGGAGAATAAAGACAGACATTTAAAGGTGAGCTCACTAGATTTATAATAGCAGGGGACACTATCATCCTTTCCAGCCAGCTACCCAGTTAGCAGTAATGCTTATATCACAAGAAAGGCCCAGGAGATTCTTCTTTAGAAAATAATGGATACAGCTATTAATATACTGAGGAAGCTGCAGCAATCCACTTCAGATATTGATAATAAATTACATTGTTCAGATATGAGATTACATAATCCAGGCAGGCAATCAGAAAAGCGTTTTTTTGTGTATCGGTGTTATTTAGAAGAGCTGCTCGGAAAAGTTTTAAGGAATTAGAGTGCTTCTGTCCAAAAAGAATAGCCAAGAGCTTTGAACAAAAATACTGCTAATCATTTAAGCATATGAAAAGCCTGGATGAGGTAGTAGCTCAGGGCTCACAGGGAAGGTGCTGCTTCCTGTATTAACCGGATCGCCCTGTTTGTGGGAACAGCTTATGAAATGATTTTGAGTGTACCATCAGAAGAGGTAGAGAAAACATCAACGTGTTGTAACACATAGCAGGGCTTGTTCAGCTGATGAAAGGCATTTCACAGTAGGCACTAGTATCACCTCTAAGAGGGCCAGTAGTGACCCAGCAGCCTACTCACTAAAAACTGTATCAAGACAAGTAGTCCGAGTCTCAGAATTTTTTAGAGGATTAGCTTACTCCCACATGCAACCAGGTGCAGGAATTTTGTTGTCCAAAATTTAAAATAAGGAGCACAATGGGGGAACAGGAAATAAGCCCGAAAATCCCGAGATTGCTAACCCTAAACATATTAAAAATACCATGAGCGTGTTTTAAGAATTACTGTACTTCAGAGCCCTGTGATATTTCAGTCACCTGACTTGTCTGCTGGTGTTGAGATAAATGGATTCAATGTTTTTACATTGTTCTCAGTCACAAAGGTTACACATTTGTTTGTATAATGATAGCAAATATTCTCATATTACCACAGCTATGGGAGCCGAGAGTTGTAGAAGCCCTTAAAAATCATGACCTTGTGATAAGGTTGTGAGTGTTGCCATGAGTGAACTCCAAAGACATTTCCGAACCCTGTACAAGCTCCCTCTCTTCTTCTGATTGCTGACTGAGCCTATAGTACAAGAATTCCCACTGAAGCCAACAGAAGTTAAAAATCCCTTTTACTTGAGGTGCTCGGTGCTTTGTAGGATCAGAGTATAAGCAGGCTTACAAATTAACAGAACCAGAGTCTTTTTTTTTTAACTATACCTTTTTAACTGTATAGCAATCTTTAACACCACCTTTTAAAAAAAAGTCCAACTCTAAGAGGATAAGCATAATACAGCAAGTTTGAAAAATTCCCTGACTTCCTGGCACCACAGATTCAAGTCTTGGGGTCACTGAACCCTTCATCTTTCTCAGATAGATAAGATGACTACTGCAATATTTAATACAAGATAAGCCACACAAGCATTTGACTGGATTTGACCTCTCAGACAGCTTACAAACCCAACAGCTTGTGTAACCTGAACCTCCGCAAGGAAATGGGTATTTCTACATTATCCCATAACTCCAAGAACTGGGGACTTTGGAAACGTCAAATATCATAAAATGTGCTAAAACTGTTAGCCAGCAATACTACTGAAGATATTTCTTTAGCTGTATCCTATAGTATCAACGGCCAAAGCTTCCGTTCACCCAGGTACGACCACCAGGATGGGCTCTAGGTGGCCTATCTCCAAAGCTCCGTTCCAGAAGCAGCTGCACATCAGAGGTAAACGGTAGGTACGTAAGAACACCAGAGAGCTCTGCTAGGTCAGACCAAGGGCCACCTCGCCCGGTTCCCTGTCCCCTGTCGTGGCCAAAGGCAGATGCCTAGAAAGCAGAGTAATAAAAGAGCTAACTGGTCCTTGTTACGGCATGCGTACTGCCAGAGACTGCTCTGGCCTCTTGACAATTTACGATTCAGGCTCCCCGTGAGCCAAGGGTGGTTCCTGCCTGTTCAACAACCGTGTACTCTCCCCTCTGAGCTTTCATCACCCACCACATCTGTGCTAAGCAGCGCCACAAAGCTTGCCTAGGTATTACATGAAGAACTGCCACTGCTTCTTTGTTTTGACCTGCCCCACGTTGCCCTCCTTTGATACTAGCTCATGTATCGAAACAACGAACAATCGACCCTTACTCGCTCGCCTCACACCGGTCACAATTTTATAGACAGCTAATATATCCTCTCTCTGCCATCCCTTTTCCAGACCAAAATGGCTAGTGTTTATACCCTTGACTGTCACTGCTGGTTCTCGGATATCTTCTCTGGCAGAAGGAAGCACCAAACGGCACTCGGGGCGCTGGCACGCTGCTGACTGAGGCGGTGACCGGCTGGCGTTGGCCGGTTTGACCCCAGCCGCTGTGGTCGTGGGGCAACCCCTGTGCTGGTGGCAGGAGCTACACCACCACCACCGCCGCCGCCGCCGCCACCCCCCGGTGCCCCTTCACGTGTCAGTCAGGAACTGGTCCCAACCGGTCAGATCTGGAACAAACCCACCTCAGCCGCTCGGGCTGCCACAGGGCTGGGCACTCCTCCCAGCAGCCAATCAGGGGAGCTGTGCTGGAGACGGGGGCCAATCCCGGTGCAGGAGGTAGCTGCCCCAGCCAATGGAAAGCGGCGGAGACCACGGGGACTGCGCCTGGGTAAGGAGCCGGCAGCACGGCTGCCCCGTGCTGGCAGTTGGGTGCCTGGGCCAAGCCAAGGTGAGAGGCGGCAGCCGGAAAGCCAGCCGAAGCCTTGGCTGGGGAAGAAAACCAGCACACCAGGAGCAGCCATCGCTGGCAGGCCCCAGGCCGGCTGCCCGCAGCGGCAGACGCCTGATCTCCCTGCCGCAGTGGGAAGTCACGAAGCGTGCGCCTGTACGGTGCCGGTAAGGGGAGCAAGGACCGTAGCGTGGTATCAAGCTGGCGTTCAGAAATTATTTTGTATTCCCTACTTGTGTTACATCAGCTTCAGCCATAACACTTCCTCTTCTAACAGTGCCTCATGTGTAATTTGCCTTCTCTTTTTTTTTTCATTTGCTGCTCAGCATTGAGCTAATATTTTCATTAATGACACACCATAACCCTAAGATCCTGCTCCTAAGTGACAAGAGGCGGCTCAGAAACAATTATTTTGTATGGGAAGTCTAGCTGGGTTCTCTGTTGCCCCAGGTACATCGCTCTGTTTGCATGTAACTCAGTGTGGCAAACACCCTTCCTGTTTGGTCAGATAAATATACAAGCATAAAGGTATTTTCTTCATTAGAAAACATAAGCAGAGAGGAAACCTGGATAGCCAGGAACACCCATCTTGCATGACTTCACTGTCCCAGGTGTTGTCCCGGTGGTATTTTGGGTAAACACAAGCTCTGATCCACCAGAGAAGTAGGGCAGTAGAAGACCGAAAAAGCTGCAGGTGGGCAGCAGGACAGCCACAGGCCAAACCTATTCTGAAAAAAGTTATCTGTTGGTAAGGACACGAAAGGCTTGTCTCCAGCTGAGGGTCTGGTGGTGCTACATGTAGACTGGTAATAGTGGAAGATTCCCAAGCGCAGACAGTCTAAGACAGCCACAGGAAATAATCCACCAAATTTCAATAAACATATGCAAAGCATTCTTATTTCAGAAGCAGTAGTTCCTTATGAAAGTATTTCCCTTTCTTCATTTGTATTTCAGGCTGCGCTTCAAATGCCTCTGAAAGTCCAGGACAAAGATTCTTGTCTTAATCTGAATGTCCTCTAAATAGCAATGGAATCTGGAAATTGCCTGTAAACTGTCGGAAACCTGGGGATTTTTTTTCGCCCTTCTGTTGTGGCGTCAACAGAAACTACAGATGTCAAAAATTCAAACTGCGTAGCTGGAACTAACATTCTCATCCTAACCGAGTTTTAAACAACAAAGTATGTGTCTCGTTTAGCATGATTAATGAAAGCTTCTGCAGAAGCCAGGACCACTTCAAACCACTTTGACGAAGAAGAGAAAAAAAAAAAAAATCACCAATAAAAAAATTTTAGGAAAAAGTACTGGATGTAAATTGATGAAGAATTTTGATATGTTGTTAACGCTATATTTGATAAAAAGAAAAAATAATTAGAATATCTTTCATTTCCACTATTATTGCATTTGTCTATACAAATAAATTAATTCCTGTTCCAATTAAGTCCTAACACAGACAGCACTGTTTCTATGAGCAAGTAGCAGGAAAATATATGTAACTGTTTGTGACTGAGGCTATCTAATCAAGGACGTATTTTTGGTACTGAAAACAAGTACAGCAATAGAGTTTTATCTAGCCCACAATTTTCTTTTAAGAATGGAAACCTACGGTACACTATAGATCACATCTGGTTATGATGAACTGGCACAAACTTCTATTTGGGTGTTTTTCTTTTTACTAAATGATTGTCAGCGTAGGTTATTTTTCCTTGTTCTGACTGCAGCTGCATGAACTCTTCCACGTGTTATTGCAAGTTGATTCAAACATTTTTGTCCAAAGCACTTCATACTACGCAACCCAACGTTTAGAAGATCTGGGATCAAACTCATTTATTGCTTTTGTTATATTAAACTTGATGCTGACCAGCGCAGTCCCAAGACTGAAAACACTTGACTTAAACCATGCAAACAGTCACAATTACTTCAGTAGATCTACTGACATACTTAAACTCATGTGGTTTCAGGTTCAGGAACCTGGCGGGTCTTTACCAGCTCTTTGCCTATGCTATGCATTCTGCAGGTATATAGTGGCTGCAAAACGCTCCCGCAGAGTAAGAGATGAAATCCACAGGCTGGACAACTGCTTGCAAGGTGGATAAATATAATCAGCCTGCCAGGGGTACTTCCTTTGTGTCAGATTGTTGCACACAAAAAGGCTTGACAACCTGTGCCTTCAAAAACAACAATTCAAGGTGGCTAAGATCAGCTTCCTCAATCTGACATAATCAGGTATTAGGTATTATTTTCATGACAGAGGCCACGAGTTGACCTAGATTCAGATGCAAGGGTTATTTATGTGTAAATGTTACATATATTACTAAAGTTACAGGAAGCTTTTAAAATGAAAATTAATATTGCATAGTAATGGTTCCACAGATGCGTGTAATGAACAATAAGTTGCCCGTAAGATCCGCTGACCCTGACAGCAGTGACAGTAAACTGCTGCTGCTATAGTCCAGGCTGACAAAGGGACAAATATGATGCAGCTAGCAGCAAGTCACCTGTTCTCTTTTTGTTACCTATAAGCCAGCACTAACTGGGTATTACTGCTGAATATGTAAATGCTGTGCTTTTTAGATAAATACATACATGAATATATATATATATATTTCACGTATGTAATACACACAGACACATACGAAACAAAACATTCTACATGAGGATTCCTTGGCCTTCTAGAATTTGCAGACCCCTCACTGCCTTCTCCCAAAACGCACAGCTCTGAGCTCATTGCTTTCATTAATTTTACCCAAGCAGAGCTTTTCTTTCACTTTTGCTTGGGTGATTTTATCGTCTGAGCTTCTAGGCAAGCTTTGCGCCAGCCGTGGATAAACCAGGTGCACTTTAATGTCATACCTTTCCATGAGCTGCTAATGTATGGATTACTCACTGCGTTGCTCTTGGTGGATGAAGTCTGGTACGGTGACTGAGTTCCTGTGATAGCACAAGACAAGCCATTACTGCGTTAACTTCTGTTGCACTCCTCACCGGAGAGTGGTGAACTAATGTTTGAGCTGATGGTGGGACAGAATCCAGCTCTTCTCCTGTAAACATATTTCAAACGGCAAGAGAGAATGTTTCCAACCCTTTGTTGCGATGGGCTTCTTACACTAAAGTTTCATTTTGAAATCTTTCCTACCAAATCAGTGACAGACATACTAGAATTCTTATTGTGTGGTGTTGGGACTTAAACTTCCTTCCCTTTCGAGCAAGCTGGTTATGGCAATGTCAACAAGGTGATGACACCACAGAGCTGTGCCTCCTTTTCCCTGTATTACTTAGCTTGCATGCAACAAATGATACATATTAAAAACAAAGAAGAAATCCACTTTTAAACATTGCATTAGGACGTTCAGCTAAAACAATGTCTCTTCAGAGAAACGGGATGATAATAATTTTAATATGATGGCAAGATCTGAGGAAGTTAGTGATCACTTGATTTTACAGTGGCTAATAGTAGCTGAATATTTCACTGTAGACTCGCTACATTTTAATGTAGACATTAAATAGATGTGTTCTCTGTCCTGAGGTTATAAAACAAAGAAGGGAAAGATAACTATGAAGGAGATTTCAAAAGTTCAGAGTGACATTTAGGTGAGCAGCTTTTGTGAATGTTGAATATTTTTGTACCTCTGGAAATTGCTCCTTTCATAAAATAATCGTGATTTTTTTGCAGGTATTCAGAAATCTTAACAATCATGTCAATTAACTTTATTTGGGGTTTGCTTATTGAAAAATTAACATACTTAGTCCTGATACATTTAATAATAGGCTCTGGGGAGGAAAATGAAGGAAGCAAGGGAAATGTATGTGCAAACAGGGTCAAGCAGCACAAAAGTTCTGTTGGACAACAGCATTCTACTGGAACCAGCTCAATTAGTCAGGAGCAGAGAAGGGACAACCTGCTGCAACTTGGCCCGTGTTTTCACTCTCAGTAAGCAGGGTTCAAACATAATGGGAATCAATGAACAGAAGCTTCAAAATATTTACACATATCCAGAGACAGCAAAAAAGTTCACATCCATAATTAACGGTCATTTAAAAAAAAAAATAATCCAAGCAAAAGCTGAAGCAGATTCTCTAGGCCAAGCTGAATTTAAACCAGGGCTGGCTACAGTTGCATTTGATGCCCGAGTCCAAAATTTGGCTCAACTCTAGTTAAAGCATAATCTGACGGGTAGCCTCTCTTTATTACAACTCTCTGCTGAATCATTTAGTTTGGGGAAGAAGCATGATTCTGGCATCGTATCTTAAATTACGAAAATTAAGAGACGATTCTTATAAGTAAAAGGGTAATACCAAGCTCACTTATTAAACTCCACAGTTTGCCCAGGATATTTTTTGTCCAGGTCACGTACCTGTTGCAATGCTTAGCATCCTGTAAGACCTACAGTAGTAGTAGTCTTACAGTTGTCTTCTCAAAAAACCCTTGCAGGGTGTGTAACCTTGTTAACTTTCCTTTGTTTTCCCATTTCACTGATGGAAGAACTGAGGAGGGTTATGCCATTGACAAGCTTGTAAGGTGTTCAAACTTGTCAATGACATAAATGAGTGGTTCCCAAACTGTGATGCACATACAAGTAGTTGTATATGAACTACTTCTAGGTGGTATATGATGTAAAGTTGCCACTGCCAATGAATGGACCCTCTAAGATAGTGGTCTCCAAAGTGGGGTGCACACGAGACAACCCATCGGGATGCAGGAAGAATTTTTTGTTGTTGTTGCCATCAATAAAAAAAATTAATTTTGTCTATTTCATATTTGGCTCATCCTTTTTTAATTTCTATTTTGTGTATGTTTTATAATGTACGCAATGTATTAGTACAGTCATACGTGTGTATAATTTATAAATAAATGATTATATATACATTGGGGGGGCGTGCTCAAAATTTTTTTGCTGATAGGGGTGCACGATCCAAAAAGTTTGGAGACCACCGTTTTAAGGATCAGTCTCTAAGTGACCAAAGTGTGACTCCCATAATTTGACAATTCACCTCTAAAAACTGGCAAACGTCTCTTGGGACTTCATGCAAAGATCACTGAAATAAATGGAAGCCTTTCCAGACACTTCAAGTGGGTTTGGATCAGGCCCGTAAGAATTACAGCAGCAGAGGTCAGAGTAGGTATCTGGCATTCCTGAATCCTGTTCCTACAGCCCTGCTGACATTGCACTCAGTAAAGTATTGTATAGATGAAGGAAAAAGTGGTAAAGTGCAATTCTGCATAGCAAGAAGGTAGTCTTATGGTGAATACATAAATATGCAAATCAAGTCTTGATATGAGGCAAGATAAACACTTCTCGGATCACGGTAAAGGGTATAGTTAGCAAAACATAAATTTAGTTGTCAGCTCTGTACTTTTTCTAGTGTTACACAACATAATCATAAAAAGCAGAACACTTGACACCGCTACTATAAAATAACCAAATACACAGCCCACAAGTTTTGACAAACAATTGCATCCTATCATCCTAAAAATGGATGCCATCTTATTCCTCAGCCCTTGAGTTGTCCGCTCGGGAACACAGCAGCATTGCTGCCAACAAGAGGCACTTTCTGGTAGGAGACAACAATCCTTTTCTGTCATGGATTTCTTTTATTATTGACGGCTATGTTTGGGTGGCATTGATCAGCACTCGTTTCTCACTGACCACAGTGCCACAGCTTTAACAGGAGGTGTGCTTACACTTGATGCCAGTCACGCTGTCCCTCAAGCAGTTCAAAGGCACATTCTTTTCTCGGATCTGAATGATTAAGAAGGGCACCCGACATACAGCTATTGCTGCCGCTGCACTCTGGAAGTGTTGCAATGTAGTGCAACACTTTCATGCACGAGAAACAATTCTATCACTACAAAAAAAGGTAGGCAATTTTATTCAAAAGTCTAAAATCAATCATCAGCTACCAGGAACAGATCATGTCCGAAAAGCTATTGCTTATCCTCCTCAATTTCAACAGGAATTCCACTGCAGGCCTGACTCTAACTGGCGTAAGTGAATGGGAGGGTCAGAATGAGGACGCTGAGAGCATCGGCATATTTTTCTTGCTGTAGACCTCCCTCCACTAATCAAAATCGCTTTCAAGATCTCTCAGCTGGCTTTTGAGTTCCAGGTGGAGCTACTGCAGCCCTTCCCAAACAAAATTTTGCATTGTACCTGATGCAAAAAGATGACTGACGCTTCCAGATTATCTTTAATTGAATAAAACACATTATCAATAATAATATTTAATTATAGAGGATTATAATTTAATTATAGAGGATTGAAATTACATTAGCTGTAGAAGAATGCGCAAATATAAAACCAGGGCGACATTTTAGCATTGACACACTGTTACTCCACTTTTGCTAGTATGATCAACAGGGCATTGACCGAGGGGTCCACACTGGACCGTTCTCTAGGTACTGGCACACTTGTGCTGTGGCTGCTGCTGTAATTTCAATCTATGCACAAGGGAGGGACTCAAATTATTTCAGAGGGTGCAGAGGGGCTCATTCATTAGTCCGGCCTCATAAAAGCTTACTCTACTGCAAACATCTAAGTGGCTACACCTATTTTAATGTAATTAGATGACTGCATAAATCAATGTCACAACAAGTATCCCCCTCTAGACACCCGCTAATGACCTTACCTCTTAGGAGAGGGCTTTCCTTTCCTTAGTGTCAGGTCACAACGTCTGGATGGCCTTCCAGTACAGCAGAGGCAGCAGAAGCCAGTGGACCTGGACACCCACAAGGGCTCTCTGGCATCACCGAGCTTTCGTAGCCTTGGCCGCTTCTTGCCTCCACGCTCGTGGCCGAGCAGGCGATGCTGACATACCTGCATCTCTCTGCTGTCCTGCCTCAAAGATCACTGCTATTGCTAGTGTAGCAAAGAGGCCCCGTCGCTGCCTCCACGCGCTCTTCGTAGGGTAAGTCCCATTAGGCCCCTTTTATAAAAAGAGAAACCGAGTCACAAAATGTTTAGGTGGTTTATCCAAGATTACAAAACAGCATCAGTGGTAATTCTTAGGGAGCTCTTGGGGAAAGCAGCATGTGTCGCTGAATCATGCTCCCTCCCAACCATAAATAATGATACTTGGATTCAGCACTTCCAGATCTATGAGCTATTCTGTCCCGGACTGATGGCTTATGGAATCAACTGCTTTTCTCCTCCAGAACCTGAAGAGAAATAGGGTATATTTCAGGCTTATGTCATGAGTGAGCCTACTGTGGAACAGATAACAAGGCGGTGGTTCCCAGGAAACTTTTCATTATGAGCTTAAATAGGTGATTTTCTGGAGACATGCATATAACACTTAAAAACAGAAACTCCAAGGGAGCACGGACTGGCAAAATCACAGCATGCAGAAGAGGACTAGGTCGAACTCATACATCTGCATTCACAACCAGCAGCCCCCCGCAAAGCCTTTGGGCTCGCGCATTAGGTAGGGCAAGGTTGCTGAGGCTTTTGAAGGCAGTGTCAGACACAGACAGGTGGACCCCAAAGCACAGTGCACTCAGTATCCAGGTTCATCCATCACCTCTTCACCAACAGCACCCCATTCTGCAGTTCACAGGCGCGAACAAGGGGAAGGGCACAAAGCCTACTGTACACCTTCGCAAGGTTTATGTTTATCTGAACGTGGTTTCTGTGATTGTTTTATAGTCTGGAGCGTGTCAACAGGCGATAAAGAGGAAAGATGGCTGAGGGATTAAATTATCTGTAGTGCTGAGCAAGCCTATTTCAGCCCACTGTGGTTTAAATTTGCCACCTGACGTGGTAAGGTAGAAAAGGTTATGTTACTCTTCAGCGTAAAATGCACCTGTCTGGGAAGCCCTGACATCCCTCATTAAAAGGGATAGCGCATGACCTAGCATTGAGGTTAAAACTAATATGTTCCCCTGGAGCCATGGCTGTGGTCCCTCATTACCATTATCCTCCGAATGTTGTTCTAAACACTGGCACCCTAATTGATAAACAGACTCAGCCAGTTTCAGACCTCAGAGACAAGCGGCTAGAATTTGAGACAGCTATCCTTTGAAACAGGCAAGGAGAGCTTTTTT
>VYZV01015286.1:28157-43210 GCA_013401275.1 Pandion haliaetus | reverse complement strand
AGCGCCTCTGGGAGAACGGATTGAAGAAGGGGAACCTCTCCCCTACAGGGGAACCTGGAATGTGAGAGAAACCCCTGACAGATACCAAGCTCAGTGAAAGAGATGTGCTGGAGGAGGGGATGCCCCTGCAGCCCGCGGTGAGACGGCAGGCTGTCCCCCCCCCAGCCCAGGGAGGGGAGCGGGGGAGCAGACGCCCACCTGCAGACGGGTGAGGAGCCCACGTCGGAGCAGGGGGATGCCCCCCAAGATGGCTGTGACTCCATGGGAAAGCCCAAGCTGGAGCAGTTCGTGAAGGACTGCAGCTCGTGGGAAGGACCCCCGTTGGAGAAGTTCATGGAGGACCGTCTCCCGTGGGAGGGACCCCACGCTGGAGCAGGGGACGAGTGAGGAGTCCTCCTCCCCCCGAGGAGGAAGGAGCGGCAGAGACAACGTGTGATGAACTGACCCCAACCCCATCCCCTGTTCCCCAATGCTGCTGACGGGGAAGAGGTAGAGGATTCAGGAGTGGAGTTGAGCCGGGAAGGAGGGAGGGGTGGGGGGAAGGTGTTTTAAGATTCGGTTTTACTTCTCATTACCCTGTTTTGATTCGATTGTAATAAATCAAATTGATTTTGTTTCTTCCCCGAGCTGAGCCTGTCTTTTGCCCGTGACCATAAGCGGGGAGCGATCCCTCCCTGCCCTTGTCTCGACCCACCAGCCTGCCTTTGGATTTTCTCCTCCCTATCCCTCTGAGGGGTGGGAGCGAGCGAGCGGCCTCGAGGTGCTTTGTTGCCGGCTGGGTTTGAACCACGACAGGTGCACAGAGTCCAGACCGGTTCACTCGTTTCAGACTGCCTGAACTAGGTACACACATTCCTCACCGACAACTTTCAGTACAGTAGGTGCTCACTGACACTAAACGTTTGCCTGAATCATGGCGAGAGCAAACAGAGGAGTTGAACTTCATGCACCACATATCAATGAACCAGGACTGACATTCACAGGCAAATCAAATTCTCCCCTACAGGAAGTGTTCTTCCCCTACGCTATCTAAATTTTATTCAACGCACAGAGATTTGTTACCCATCTGAGGGTACAATCCTCATTCTCTGAAAGGCATCATATACCTTCTGAATACGTAAAGAACATAACTACCTTCTGAGTTCTCTAAAAACGATGCTAACGTCAACAAAGCAAGTTACTAATCAGGCATAGGTTTAAACCCAAGGCTTTTTAAAGCAGGAATTTATGAGTTCCTGGTCCGATATGCATTCATTTTAAAATCGCATTATCATAGCACCTACTGATTCAAGTCACGGGCCACCACTCTTTTGCACTTGGCACTGTATAAGCACACACAGAAGCAAAGCACATTCCCCGGATAGTTTAGAATTCAGTTATAAACAGAGGTACAATAGAGGGATACAGCACGGAAAGGACGAACAAACAATGACATTGGTTGATGTAATGCAGTAGATTGAAAAATGTTGCTTTGATGTGGCTCTTCTTCCACATTTCTACCTTCCAAGAGTTGTTAAAAACAGCTAAACTCCCCGGATTTTTTCCCTAATAGTACTTTCCCAGGTGACCATATGCCACAGGGATGGTACGTGATCACAAATGGGAAAAATACCAAAGATCGTAAGGGGAATGAGTCATGAAGCAGTGAGACGTGTTCTAAAAATATTTACAAATCCTTAGTTAGGAAAAAAGGGGCTGTTGCAAATGGCACGTCTCGGGCAACAGAATTCTTTGTGTGGACAAATGGCACATGTGCCTTAACAAATTGCAAGCTTTTCATGTGAGACCAATTTTCAAAGTGCTTATGAATGTCTCTCTCCTGAATTTCTTCCTCAATTTTTGCTTAAACTATCCTGAGTCTTACATATGGAGAAAGAACAAGCTTAATCGGGGGAACGGTAAGCCTTTCATCAATTCAATTATCCGTTTAAGGACTCACTCATTGAACTTAGCCATAAAATGTAAGAGTTGCAGTGCTGCTCCCGTCTGTCAGCTTGTGTCCCTGAATTCTTTGTACCCTTAGGGATGTTTTATCTTTTGAGAAATGTGACAGTCTGCCTTCTGAGACTGGCCTCGGCAGAGCTCCATAACCAATATATTGACAGATACACGGTAGCGTAGAAAGTGAAGCAGTTCACAACTTGTGTCTGTCAAGCTGCTTTCGTCTCCAGACACGGGATCTTTTAAAACTATTACAGGACCTTTCAAACCATTAACTTGCATTAAAGGCATCTGATTTTTTTTTTTTTTTTTTTTCCCCAGGGATCTATGGATCTACAGCAGCATCACGTCATACCTCATTTCCCAGTATTTTTACTTTTTGGAAAATATAATTAGAATATTAACGTATCTCCAACCGTACACAGGGCTTACCTTTGAAATGTTCCTTTGCTGTCAGAAGAACAGGCTCAAAATGGGGAGAAGAATTCACTGGTGCTGCCAGTATTTCTGACATTTTCTACTGAAATGTGAGTTGATTATTTCTCTATGTAAACTTCTTTATGAAACTTGCAGATTCTCTTCCCTCCATTTTGAAGAGGGATGAAGAGAGCGAGCTGTTTCAAAGTAAATTAAAACCAATCACGTCACCTCTAAGAACATACTCATTTATAAAAATTAAATTCAAAACAATAAAGGACTAGCTGTGGAATATTACAGGCATCTTCATGAGGTCAACCGTCATTTCTCATTTTGCGCGACGCGCAGATACGCAGCTGTACTGACATCCGTGCTTCCTTTTGGGGCTAACACTATACAGATTGGCCAACACTGTGATTTCCTCCTTGTTTTGCCTTGCCTGCATATTACTGTTTCAGTGCCCCGGCACCCCAGCTAGGAGAACGTGATGGTTCAGATCCTGCTGAAAAGCATTTTCTTTTAAAATTAAGATTTCTGCAAAGATCATAGAAAACAACAGAATTACTCCTTCTGTTGTTCTTTTCGTCTCTTAGTACGTTCCTTCAAGATCAAACTGCCAAAATACCAAAAGACATGATATTCGAAGTTGATTTTCTTGAATTTTAGTTTAGAGGAAGTGAATCTCTTGGAGGACGGGGGGGTGTGGGGGGCAGGGAGGGAGAGAGAGAGATGCCTGCATATTTCAATTTCCTGTCTTTAACCAAAGTCACTAGCCTAATGCTAACACGAGGTACTTACTGGACCTTGAGATTTCTTGCCATTTTATGGCCTTCTCATCTTATGCTCTTGTATACAAGGTTTAAGAATGTAGCTTCAGTCAGGAGCTGGAAGCGCATTTAAGAAGGGTCTTAAGAAATGCACATTTAAAATCAGCCTTTAAAATCACTGGCAAATATTTCCTAGAGAAAGCAGTAAATTCATTGGTTTTGATGTAGAATGAAAGACCTATGTTTCGGTACTGGGTTGCTGTCCTTTCTCTCAGTGAAGGAATCCTGTGTCCAGCTAATGGTAGACTACATTGCTGTCAATATCACTTTCAAGTTATTAGGGCCAATCAATGCTGGATAAAAGGAAAAAAGGTGGTCAACAGGCAATCTACCTTTCAGTTTAACACTCCCTTGAGGATTTTCATTATCCTTTCCTTTTCTGTTCTCAAGGTTAGCTCCAGCTAGACTATTTCTAGCTTCAACTTCCTGGAGATAATGCACATCCACAATAGCCTTGCTCCTCCAACGTCAGTGTGCCCTTCCACCTGAGTAAGCAGAGTCCCGTCTTTTTTCTATTATTTGTGACCTTTTCCTGGGTTAAAAGGTCGCTCCTGAAGCAGACAGGTTTCACTTCTTATGGTGATTGCAGTGCAAAAAAGCAGGCTTCTACCTTGTTAGAAGTGACATCACTGTACATTAAAGACATCATATCTCCTTTCGTATTAAAATGCCTGTCAGTTCTGCTGCTCGCAGGCTGTAAATCTGCCACAGTATCCCGTGCTTGGGAGCTTTCATTATGAAAATATGGAAGATAAGCACTCTGCTTTACTGTCAAAAGGAAAAAGTAGTCTGGTAGTAATGAGGTTACTTTAAAAATAAAAACACAATTTCTTAAGCATAGATTATTTAATGTGGGGCAATTTTTGAAAGCAATCCTTTTTACTTTAATTCCTAAAAAAATTCAAGCTTAAAAACCAGTATCAGTAAAGCATGAATATACAGTCCTGTAGAATTTATTAATGCATAGATCTTGCACTTGCTCGTGCAGTAAATCATTAGATTTTCCCTTTGACTTTGGCCCTCCAGCCTTGAGAGAAATGACATACCAGAATTTAACCTGTTTTTCATCTTTATATCATATAGATACAAAAAGGCTTGTATGTTCTGCAAGAAAGTGACAACATGCAGCTGTTCAGCATATGACCTTAGAAAATATGGACAGTAGAAAAATACTTCCTAAACAGCAAAGAAAATTATAAGTAATTATTGATCATTTTCTCTCATGGCATCATTAGGATATTAATAATACCTTGCTATTACATAAAGCTTTGCATCCATTGATCTGAAAGCACTTTAGATATATCATTCTTCTTGTTTTACAGGAGGGAAACTGAGACACAGAGAGGTGAGATAACCTGCCTTAACCTTAGAGAGCAGCTCAGCAACAGAAGTGAGAACAGATCCTACATCTCTAGAGCAGCCTGCCCAATACTTGACTTGCTAATTTCAAACTGGAAATTTGCATCGGTTGCTGGTGTACCCCTGAATTGTTCACACAGCATGTGATTATTCATTTATTATTCGTTATTCAATAATGAGCTAAAATTATCACAGGTATTTCTTTCTATTAAAAAAAAATAATAAATCTCCTTATCCATTTTGTGTGAAAATACTAATCCACTGCTATTCCCCATTTCCATTAGAATTCCTTCCAACTGAGGAAACTTCAGCATGTGAGCATAGCACGTGTATTTTCAAATTTCATCTTCCAAATGACATACTCCATTGTTGATACTCTGTTTGAGGAGCTGAAACGAGTGGCTCAAGAGTTATTTATGGACAATGAAGCCTTTCACCTCCAAGGCATTGATTTTAATGTCTGAACCCTGCATCCAGAGACAGAAATATATATTTAGGCTGTGCTGTGTGCATTATGGGGAATCAATTGGTAGTGTCAGTTCCAAGTAGACAAGAGCCCAGGTGAAAAGCATGAAAAAAAAAACCCCAAACCAAACCTCAAGAAAAAAAAAAATATTTGGATGAGGAAGGTGAACGCGTAAGAAAAATGTAGTAGCTGAGGAGATGACGTGGTTGGGATATGGTCTGATGAGGCGAGACCAGAGGATTCCACATATGTCATGGAGGAAACCAGAGCACGTGTCACTCCATGTGGAAGCATGTGGAACTAGAAGTGAAATGAAACAAGAAACCAAAGAAAAGCAATGCGTGGTACGAACGCAGCTTGCTTCTTCACCTTCCAGTTTCTCCTGAATGCAGAGGGGATTTTCTTCCTCTTTGCAGAATGAAGTCCTCTGTTCATGTAGAGCAGAGCAGAGTGAAGTAACGAGAGCTGTAGTTCTTTAATGATCCAAGTCATAAGGATTTATAACCCATTTTAGAGCAATGTTGCCAACACCTTCCTAGCCACAAAAGCCTGCAAGGGCTACTGATCAGGCTTTTCTATCATCTCCCTTCTCCTCAGAAGAGCCTTTTGAACCTTTTAGGTTTCATAGCCACAAGTCTCGTCTCTGCTGAGTGTTTTCTTAGCGTTCTCCATTGTTTTCAACATCCATGCGGGTCCACCGGCAGTAGCAAAGGTGCAATTTTTAATGGCAGGCGGTCTGGATTGCTACAGGCACTTTACGCTACTGCCCTCTAAATTTTCTAGGCAGGATTAGGTGAGTGGAAAAACCACGGATGTTGGTTTTGCCCTAAAGCTCCTACGATTCCTAGGACTAGTGGAGCTGCACTGATAGCACAGATGGCAGTTTTGCCTGAAAGCCAAAAAGCGGACCACGGAACAGTGAGTCAGTTGCCCTGCATCATTCCCCTCTCCTAGAAGATAATATTCATTCATACCTGTTATCACACAACTGGAGGGAGTTAGTACATAGCCTTCAATATGGGTTTATAAAATTTTTCCACTAATACATTTTTTTCTTGTAAAAGCAGTCAGGACTAAAGTATATAGGAATATTTTTTTGCATATGTGGACACCAGGGAATCAGATCTGAGTATTGCCTTTGAGGTTATCCTACCTCTGAAACTGCAGGCCCTGGGGACTGGGTCACAGGCAGGCACATCATATTGACAGAGCGATATTTATAGATAGCATCCTTCTTTTTGCTAGTACATGTACTGAGTTTATAATAAAGTTAAGACAAGAGACCTGTATAACGTACTCAGTTAAAAATTAACTTTTGATTTAATACGAAACTTTATGCTTTTGTTCTATTCCTAAAAAAACTGTTTATCTTGCATATATACAGTTTCTAGGCCTCCCTTTTGATTTTACCTATTTTTGTTGTTACATTACAAAATAATCACATTCCATTTTGTTCCCTTACACTCAGAAATAATGATTTTGTAGTCAATGGCCAAGAATTGGGGCCACTGGAAAATACCAGCTCACAAGTGCTCTAGGAGTGACCTAACATTGACATTAAATCACATTTTATTTCTAAAGAAATTGAGCTCTCCAGTTAGTAAAGGCACAGAAAGAACAGAGTGATTATACCACAGTCTCCATTACTTTAAAAAACTTAGTTGTTTCACTTCCTGGATTAACAGTAGATGAAATATTTATGTTTAAAATTACTGAAACTAGGAATATTTGAGATTTTTCTGCATGTATCTTCCCCACTTTCCCTCCACTTCAAAAATAATTTATACTAATAAAAATAGCTTCTTCCCTCTAATCAAATTTCTGTTAATTGAATGTGGGAACCGAGCCACTGAGGATGTGATTCACCCAAGGTCACCCCGGAAGCCTCTGGCACAGGCCTACCAGAACCCAGGTATTCTGAGTTACAATGAACACCATCATTTTTGCCTATTTCCAGTATCCTCACAATAGTAACATGTATCAGCTGAGTAAACATTGACTCGGTAGCTTCCACATGTGACTTCCAGTCTGGCTAATATCCATGAAGGTGCTCCTCATATAGACAAACTGAATCATCTTTGTATACTTATTTTCTCTCTAACATTCGATTACTATTTTTTTATTTGCATTTCAGTAATGTCTAAGGAGGTTCTGCATACTGTACAAATATACAGGAGCAACAAAAACAAAGGTCTGCAAGTCCAGAGCTTGAAACCTCCATCTCTTTTTTCGTGGCTTCATTTTCCAGTATTTTTTCTTGGTATGTGTCAGCAAATGCTTTGAGTTTCACAGAATTATCTACACTTCTTTTTTATATAATGTTGTGGTCTATATCAATAAAACTCAAATTGCTACTATTACAACTATTACTTAAACTGTGCTAGCTGCTCCATACAGTGAAGTAGCACTGCTGGGTTTAGGCTTATGTCTTGCAAATTCTGGAAGACNTTTTTTAAAAAAAAAAAAAAAAAAAAAAAAAAAAACCAAAACACTCAATTTATTTTAGGCTTGATCCCTAATCTGCTGCTTGCTGAAATCCATGGAAAGGCTCTTGAGCTCTTTCTGAGGAGAGGCAAACACAATTTTTCCCCCAATATGAAATACCTGTGGAGGGTCAGATAAATGGAAAAACCGGGTTGAGAGGCTGGAAGAAGTCAGGTGATGGCAGATCCAGTCAGTTCCCCCAAAGCGATTTAGTTGTCCTATGAGTCAGATGATACTTCTTCCCTAGAGCATCAGCTGGATGCTGAAGTGGAAAGGGTCAGAGAGGGACAGAAAGGTGGCTGAACACTTTTTAATCTTCCTTCTTCACTGAATTTCAGAACAAGGTATGGATAGGTTTTACCACACTACAAATTAGAGCTGCCTCATGTTTACTTCATATCCCCAGGTCTGGGTCAGAAGCATTTCTGGGGAGCTGGGAACGAACCTTGTGGATGCTTTACACCAGCAGGTCAATTTAAAGTAACCACTTCAGCCCATGTCTGTGCTTCAACTTGACGCCAGAGTTTTCAGCCTGAAGTACGGAACTAGCATCATTGAGCTGAACCATGGAAAACTTTACACTGAAATGTAATCTGGAATTGATATTCCACACCGGAAAAAATAGAGAACATGTGTTTCTCTAATGTAAGTATTTTAGAAAGTCTAAGCACAAAAGGCTGTGTCCGATTCCATCGTATTTTGGATGGAATCTAGCTAAGTGTTACAGAAAGAATCAAACGGAGTGTCCAGCCTTTACTTAATAGAAAGCACAATTTTCACATGATCTGTCAAGCTATATTTTAACTGGACAGAGAGTGGGAGAGACAAACACGTGACAAAAGGTAATCATGTCACTTAATCCACGGAGGAGGACATGAACATCCCCAGGTGGTGAGCACAACGTAAGGACTTGAAGAAGACAGAGTTTTATTAGGCTCTTCTATCTAAAATCTGTAGCACAAACCCAGTATTTTTTGATTAAGGTCCAATTTAAAAATGCATTAACTTTTTAATTGAGAAGATGGCTGGGAATCAGCAGTTCCGGCGATCTTAGCATGGCATGGGAAATAATGTTGGATAACTAAGCCTTCATCTAAGGGGAAAAAAATCTTTGATCTTTTACTGTACAGCCACAGATAGACTATCATTCAAATGCTGAAAGGCTTGAACTCTCCCATCCAAATGCATGCAAAGGGGGATGTCAAACCTCCTAAGGCTCACGAAAAAGCTTGTCCCTTGGGGACGCCAGGGAGAGCACTCCCAGGAACTCAGAGGGAGTTAAGTGAACTCTGAGAGCTTCTGGGGCTCTTCCCTTTCTTTTCTGCAGACCTGCAAGTCTAGGAGACAGAGAGAAAGGCTCAGGCTGAGTTCTCACACTATTCTCCCCAGCTCCCTGAAGACCTGCTGACAGCTCGCTGTTCACCAGGAAGTTTGCTGAGGACGAAAAGGAGGGAGGTCCCAATACTTCCCTTTCTGTTGCTTCTTCCCGCACCCTTCAATTCCTTAATGTCCAATTCCTCCCGCTCAGGACATCAGAAGAAGGCTTCTGAGAAGGACAACTCATTGCAAAAGAACACAGCCCAGAAGGAAAAAGTAAGGGACGGAGAGCACGGAGATTACGCCAGCTTCAGGATTCACAAGGTCAGCTTCAGCAGTCTTGTGCCAAAGTGCAAATCTGGCACCGATCTATTCTCTGCACGGAGCACAGCCTCTGACAATGCGAAGTGAGACACAGAGCCCTCAGCAAATCATACCCACTAGCTTGCTATCAGACAACAGCCTGGGGGTCTGCGGCAGTGAGGGGGAAGCTAATCCCCACTCTTCTGGCACAGGAATTGTTTCAGGACTGAAAAGCAGACAAGCCACGCGGGCTGCAAAAGCTTTCTTGCCGTCAGGTACTCCCTTAGGAATCCCGTGGGACAGCTGTGGAGAAAGCATGGATGGTGCTTTCTTGATCCAAAGTGGATGGAAAGGACCTGCAGCCTAGGAGTCTTATCCTGAATCCACTGGGGGAGTTTTGGATCAGGCCAGTGGGCTAACGGATTGTTCAGCAGCCAGGATCCATTGCTGAGAAGTTTCTAAAACCAAGCTATGACAACTATCAGTCTAACAGTTATATTTTTGGTACCAGCTCATCGAGATGGGTCTGTTTTGAGATTTCAGGTGTATTTTCAATAACTTATAGAGGCATCTTAGTGCAGAGAAGTAATTAGCAAAGCTTCCACCTCTCAAACTCCAGAAATGTAATATCGTGTTTACTTCAGAGCCCTCAGGAAACCCTACAACAACAGCGCTAATCTTGAATTGCAGAGCTCCTCCACCTCAACAATATTTCATGGAGGCTGACATCTCCTTCGGCCCCCACACTCTCAGAGGCTCTGAGCGAGAAAAGTTTCCCTGCATTTGCAACTCAATCTTGGCCTTTTATTTTATTGCATAATCCTCAATTTTGTTTTTCTTTCCCTTTTTTTTTTTTTCCCCCCCCTCTTTTCTTTCTAATCTAAGGTGGCACCAAAGTTGATTGTTAAAATCATGGGGTATGCTGCGATTGTGGCCAGAATGGGTTTGTCCTCTCTGACACAATTCTCAGGTGAGGACTGTTTATTACGTCTTCTTTTTTTCCATCTACTGGTTGTAGCTGGGGATTATTTAGGCTGAATTCAAAATCTGCCACAGACATTCTTTTGTTATCTGCATTGCTGTTCTTCTGCATTTAACTTACATAAATGGTGTGCACTTCACAAGAAATAGAAAAATTGGAGACTCCTTTTAACACATTCTGTGTTATATAGCCACCTCGCTCTGTGGAAATGCTTTTATTTCAAGTAGCTGGGAGAGAAAAACCTTCCTAACTTTGAAGTGGGTTTTATTGCATTAAAGAGAGAGAGAGACTGACAAATCCCATTTAATTTTTAAAGTTAACCGTAAAGTTTTAATTAGGTCCTCTGAACAAGGATTCTGCAATGCTTTATGTTTAAGAGTTAGCAAGAGTACATGATCCACCGACTTCAATCATTAAGTTCCGTTGACAAAGGCCAACACAACTCTTTTCTTTGTAACTTTGCAACCATTTATGTTTGAGGTGAAGATGTTAATATGGAAATTTTGTGAGCTGGGAACGACTACGAACTCTATCATTGTAATTTATGACCTTTCATCTAAGGCCAAATGTAAAGGCAATTGCAGTTGTTCTGTATCTCAAGGCCAGCACACAGCAGATGTATGAAATTTGGAGTGTTAGACATAAACTTTTATTACCAAATTATAAATAATTTCTACCACTTACAATGTTCACCTTTCAAGTTCATCTTGATTAAAAGGCAAGGACAGCATCTCCCTGATTTCCATGAGTTATACAGCTGAAAAAGCTCTGTCGTAGTGCACTATGAAAGGCTAAAGCAATGTAGTATTTAAAAGAATCTGCTGATAGCAAGGTATGCAACGTCTTAGATCAAAATCCTTTCTCATCTAGATGATAAACAAACAGGCAAAAGAGAATCGTCAGCAAATGACGACTTAATTCTATTTTCACTCTTGAAGCTCTGATATCTTTAAGGAGTCCACTGAATGTGGATTACTTAAATCCTTTGAAGACCACCTTCCTGAGGTCATTGGGGTGTTGTCACTCAGGAAATAACACATTCTTTAGGTTGCCTAATAACAGATGTGATGACATAATCTTCCTGAGTGTACAAGACGGGAATTATCTTCCCAGGCACAAATCACGCTACCCCAAAGTGTTCAGCAACGTATGCCTTCCTGCACAAAGGTTAATATACCACTAGGAACAGCACGTGAGATTGCTTCGAAACCTCTGGCAAACTAAGGAAAATTACCTACGATTTGGGTTCATGACTTGGTCTCAAACCACGAAAGAGGGGAGCTAAGGATACAAAACCTGCCAATCTCAATGCCCGTGATGCAAAATAGGTGGGTTTGTGAGGTTAATGGGGTATGAAGCAGGAAAGTGGAAGGATTTTGTTGACTGCCACCGAACAACCAAAGTGTCCGCTCACATAGAAACTGTAACTAAATGTATGCCTAAGCTAGCTAGAAAGCAGCCTATTGAGCAGAAGGCAAAATAGCTCATCGGGTTCTGGTGGCTAGCAAAAAAAGGAAATGCAAGCTATAAAGACAAACTCATAAGAACTAAAACAAAGAGGAAGGCTCCTGAACCATAAAATATCCCTTGTTGGACTTGCAAAGTTGTCATGAAAGTCTACCAGTCCAAGCATGAAAAATCTACTTGCCCAGTCTTTATCACAGAGTTCAATAACAACACAAACCAGAACACTCCCTTATCAAAATATTGTGCGCTGAAGCCAGGTGGCCAAATAAAACTTTGCAAGCCTGCTCCCCGGAGTAACTATTTTACGTTTCTTTTCTGCTTCAAGTGCTAGATATAATCAAGCACAGTTGGATGCTCATGATTAATATGATGGTTGCCTGGAAACACGGGCACAAGGTGGCACAACTTTGCTGGCCGTGCCTGTGCTTGAGCTTGGGGACGGTCAGGTGAACTTGGTCGGCTTTGCAGACCTCGACTCTTAAGCTTTTTAGTGTAAGCTTTGGGGAAAAAAATGTTGCTGGACATGTGTTCAAAAAGAGAAGATAGACAGCCCCGGAAGGAAGAGAGAATACAAATCCGTGTTCTGAGAAGCCACAGTACATTTTCTTCATATGACGAGAATTAAAGAGTTTCACCAAGATACTAAATCAATAATGGAAGAATAAAAAAATCCAGTCCAGAAGCTTTCACAGCTGATCAACTCCTGTCACAGTACTAAATCCCTTAAATAAAAAAAAGTATTTTCCAGACATTAGGGGATAGCTGGGAGAAAAGGGGAAAGATGGGTGAGAAGATGGGGAGAAGCAGAGGACAAAAGTTCAGCTTCTTGTTGTGCCATGTTCTTTCCAGGTGACATTTGAAAAAAAATCTCTCAGCTTCTATGTTCACTAATTCATCTGTAAAACGAACCGAGCACCACTGTCCTCTCTGGTAAGGACTCCTACCCTGACGGCTGCGAGATGCTCACTTACGTCTCCGCTAAGGCCCGTGTACGACAAGACCATTCTGGAATAAATAGGATCTCACTGTAATAGAATATAAACCGGGTCGCAACATTTTTCTGTCAGAAATCGATGCGACATTGTTTTGGCTGTAAGCCTAAGCAAGCCAGAAAAAAATGAAGAAATCGGGAGTTTCGCTAAGGACGCGTCTGCGGGTCCCGGGGGTGAACCCCTGGCAGCGCAGCCGGGGGGGTTTGGGGGGACTCATGTGAGGAATCCATGGTGCTTTTACGTCCCCACGGTGCTAAACCAGCCGGGGCTCGCCGCCTTCCACAGACCGAGCTCCCCGCCCCGGGGAACGGGGCTGGAGGAACCCACCCAAAATCACGGACTCGGGTGGGAAACGCGCCCTGCGGAGCTGCGGGGCCGGCCGCCGGCGGGAACCTCGCCCTGCGGGCCCGCACAGACCGGGCGGAGGCCGGTGACCGGAGGCCGGAGACCGAAGGCCGCCTCAGCGGCTGCCCCTTCCCGCCCGCGGCCGGTACCGCCACAGGAGGAGAAGGAGGAGGAGGAGGAGGCGGCGGGGGCGGGAGAGCGGCCCGCCCGCAGACCCCGCCCCTCGGGTTCTCGCGCCCGCTGAGGTTTGTCCCTGCCGCCGCGCCGTAGCGGGGGCGGCGCTGATTGGGCGCCAGGGCGGCGGGGAGGGGCTCAAGCGGCGGCGGGTGAGTGCGGGGCGGCAGCGGGCCTCGGGCCGGTGGCGGTGAGGGGACCCCCGGCGGGGCCGGACCCGCGGGGAGAGAACTGGGGGCTGTCCGGCTGCGTGGGCGGGGGGCTCCTGGGTGGTGTGCGTTGTCCCCCGCCCCCGTCGCCCCGTGCGGCAGGCGCGGGGGTGGCCCGTTAGTGGCGCCCGTGGCAGCCGTCGCTTCTGCTTTTTGTCGGTTTTTGAAGCGAAGCGGCAGTAAAGCTTCGCGTCCCACCTGGGGTTTCTGTCAGGGACGTTTGCCAGAACGTATTTCGCGCCGTTTTAGCTGGTTTTGAAGAGGCAGCTTTTGCAGCGGGACGTAAAAGCAGAGCGTGTTTCCCCTGGGGGGGGGGGGGGGCTCAAAAAGTGCTTGTCTTCCAGGAAAGCCCCGGCTCTAAAGCGCTACGCTACCGAGCCCTGCGGTGCCGGCCCGGCACACGGCGTTTCGTCTTGCTAGGAAAACCAGTGGCGGTCCTTGGGCGGCTGGAAGAGCTTATGGCGATTTGCCACAGAAAGCAAGGGACAAAAAGTTGACGCTGCGCTGGGAGTCAGCGTTAGCGCTACTTGCTACCGCCGATTTAAAATGCAGAACAGCTCTCACGTAGGCAAAGGGAGAGTAAAGCAGAAGTTAAGCAACGCTGGCTGAAGGAGGGTCTCCTACCAAACTGGCTGTGTGCGCTGCACCATGGATTTCTAAATCACAGCGTCTTTTCAGGACTCTGTACGGCCTAATCACAAGCCTTAGGTCTAAACTTAGTCTGCCTTAACTGATTCCTTTGAAGGCATCCTTTCAAATTTATTCTTTGCTCGTATGTGTAAGCTGGGACCAGAAATCCTTCTCTTGCTGTTCCAGTACAGACTTGTGTGTATAGAGCACGTACTGGCTTCTCCCTCCACCCGCTAAAGATACGAACCACTTAGCATGGCTTAGCTCTCTTAATTTTAGTGAAACCGTTTTAGCAAAAGGTGTTACAGAGATGATGAGGCGTTTGGCTCCATTACAAGACGCGCAATGCGGCACGCAAGGATTCTTACTAAATTCAGAAGTTACAGAAGTGCCAAAGGGAAAGTTTAATGCTATGGCTCTAAGTGCTCTGTCTCTCCACCTCTACCCTTAAGGTCTTGCTTTCATCTCCTTCAAAATTTTCTCCTACTGAAAGTATTAAGGGCCAGGGGACTGCCTGTCCGTACCGAGTGTTTAAAGACCATATGTGAGCGTGTTGCTTGTCCAAATGTTTTTCTCTCACTTATCTTCCCAGCTTACCAGAGAAGATCAAGATGAGTCTACGGAAGCAAACCCCTAGTGACTTTCTAAAACAAATCATTGGAAGGCCAGTTGTCGTAAAATTAAATTCTGGAGTTGATTATCGAGGTAAGTTCTCCATCTGTTTCTCACAGTAAGTAAAGTCATTGTTTGGAGAGCCCGGAACAGATGCATTGCTTTTGAAAAGCAAAACAGTGTGATCCAGAACGTTGGAGTGTGTGAATATAGGTCTCAGAATGGTGACATGAAAAATAGAAAAATCAGCTCTGGAGAGACTGATGAAAAGGAGGTTAACGGTGGATTTGGAGATTAAAATTACTTATCTACATCATTAGTGTCCTTAGTCACAGATGGTTAGACTGGAGTCTCAGAATGATTCTGAGTGTCTAAACTGATATTTGTAACGATTGGCTGGAATTACAATTCCTGAAATGGCCAGGCAGTCCCCTTTTCAGGGCTCGGATAGCAACCCTTGTTGGAACTACCCTTTTCTTCGCCTTCCTGTTCTCCAATTCCTACTATAGACCTTGGTCCAGAAACATC
>VYZV01015286.1:828-18067 GCA_013401275.1 Pandion haliaetus | reverse complement strand
CCACCGTCACTGACGGGCTCGGCCTGGGCCAGAGGCGGGTCCGACTTTTTTGGAGCCGGAGAAGCTTCTAGCAGCTTCTTAAAGGGGCCGCCTCTGCAGCCCCCTCCCCGCTACCAAAGAAAACCGCGCCACACAAACCCGTAACAGAGCTCAAGTGGTGAAAAGGGAGAGCTGCTCTCCACAGATGGGGTTGTGTCTGCTCTGTGCAGCGCACCCTGGGAAAATCCATCTGGGCTCCCTCTGATGCTACATGAATGGGGGGGTGCCCGGCGTCTGAAGGGATGTCTGTATTCCTCATCTTATTCTGTCTTATTAAAGCAGTCATTAAGCTATTGGTTGCTGAGCCTTATGGAGATCCAGAAAGAGCCCTGCACCACTTCTCTCTCTCTCCTCAACCCCCCTCCTCTAAGTGCAGAACAGCTGCCCAGGTTGCAGTAGTTACCAAATAAAATAAAGGGTTGTTTGGGGTTTTTTTTTTAGGCTGAATTTGTAAGGGAAGGAGGCTCACATTGTATGTTGCATGCATGCGTATGTGTCAGTTCATTCCCAGCAGCAACATCTGAATCCACTGTCACGCTTCAGTAAGCGTGATAGAGGAATAGCAAGAATAGTGAACTGGATAGAAATGGAAGGCCCTGCCAGTACTTCTGCCAACCTCCCGCCTAACGAGATGTCAGAGAAACAGCCTCTTTTCCCTGGTCTCCCCAAACACAGAGCCACAGGTCAACCCTGAGATGCCAGTCCGTAGGCATCGTTCTCCATTCTCCCTGTGGCACTACCATGGGTTTTTACTGCTCTCCTACTGTGGGTTTTTAACTGCTCTTCTCACAGTTGGCCACCGCTCTTAGTTTTAAAGATGACCCGAAATAATACTCTTCAATAAGGCGGTGCGGCCAGCTTTGTTATTTAACGAGCAGTTCCTTGTGATCTGGACTCAGCTAACTGTTGCCACCTTCAAGCTCTCTACTTGATCAACCTTCCCACTCTTCTCTAAACCCACCCCACCCCACCCCAAACTTTGTTCACAGGACTCAGGTGGCCGCTAGCTGACCGGGAAGGACTTCTGACTTGTTATAACCCTTATTATCTTGCAGTAGCAAAGCATTTCTCAACCTGTCAATGAAGCAACGAGCTTGCTCTTGGGTCGCTTACATCCATGCCCGTATTACGTACTGATCTCCACCGCACCTGCTCCACATCTGCTGTCCCTGTTGTGCCCCGATGATGTGGAGGTGTGGAAGCAATCTGCAAGAAGGAGAAAGTTTCTGCATCAAAGAGCCTGGGATGTTGCGGGGTTTATAATCCTTCTGTGCGCTTCATCGATGAAATTTCAAGTTACATTGTTTATAGCCTATCTTAATTATCAAGCTATTAAAGAGCATGCACAGTTTTCACTAGTGCTATTTTAAAATCCAAACTGTGGGTGGTTTGGTTTTTTTTCTTCTAGAAATCTACCACATAAATGCTGCTGAAAAGAAAATAGGCGGGGTGTAAGTTGTCTTATGTCCCTTCTCCTTGCCAGCTTCCTACTAACAAAGAAATTTATGTCAGGAAAAAGGCAAAGCTCTTCCCTAGTGACAGCAGTGCCGCGTGGTCTTCTCACGTCTGTCTGGGCCTCATCGTCAGAGGGATACGCAGAGCCTGGCTGAGCTCAAGTGACTCCTGCAGGTCAAAGCTCTGGCCAGAGAAGGCTGAGGCAATGCTGTCCTGGTGGGTGATGCAACCAGAGGCTATGAAGAAAGAGGGCTGTATTTCTTATTGGAAACATCTGCCTGTCACTGGTGTTTGAAAGTGCAGATCGAGGCTGCTGGTAGGTGCTTGTGTCACGGTAATGACTGTGACAGGCTTTTTCCATCTCGAAGGAAGAGACGGTTGTGACATTTGGTTTGGGTGAGGCTTTGAAGCCACTGAGTTCCTCTGCTCGAGAGCAGGCAGCGAGGATGAACTCTGCGTAAGGCTGTATTTCAGATCAGCCCGGCAACCGACGCTGCACCCAGGCAGCTCCGCCGACTGGTGCTGCTAAACCGGTGCTGCGCGCCCTGCCCTGCCCAGAGACCGCCGCCAGCTTCGGGAGCGAGCAGAGCCAGTTCAGTGCTGTGGTACAGCCTATGCTGTTACAGGTGGGTTGGGTCTGGGTCTCGTTTTCTTGAAGCTCTTCTCCCTTCTCCCCGTAGCTTTGTGCAGAGCTGCAGGGAGCACGAGACACTGCTGTTTCAGGGTCTGCACTCTGCTGCTCCTCCTCCTTTTTCAGGTGGAAGCCAGTGGAGAAACGGTCCTCACTGGAGCTGGCGTAAGGAAAACGCGTGCCCGATGCACGGCAGCAGCTGAAGAAGACCACGCAATGCTGTGACGCTATGCTGTGATGCAAAGACCTACACTTACCTGGAATACTGTTTTCAGAGCTGGCCACTGTGCCAGAACAGCTGTGACGTGTTTGACGTTTGCCCTGCTGCTTTGTCACACTGGAATTATAAGCAAGGGATAGTTTAGTTTGGGAATACGTTTATAGTAAGGAAAAGCCGTAAGAGACCAGCTGGTTTCAGGAAAGGATTAGTCATTAATATAGCGTAAAGGTACTCTCTTTTGTAAAGGTACTCTCTTTTGTGTGTAAATTATGGGCAATTACAAACTGGAACAGAAGCAATAATGCAAACTCTTCCTCCCTTCCCCGAACTACTTTCTGCTTCCACTGACAAAAGGAAAGAAAACTAGGACTTGCATTATAGCTTGAAATTCAGTGACTATAAGGCCTCTTTCAAACGCAGAGGAGAGCAGGCTGCTGAGAGCCCAGTACCACCAGTTCCCATACTTTCAAACGGGTTAAACAGATGAGGGCTGGGCTGTCTGCGGCAGTACCTCAGTGTCAGCCCAGCATCTTGTTTCTCTTCCAAAGGACAGGCTGTAGAGCAGGACAGGCTGATGGGAGCAGCACTAACAAGTGGGGTGTCTGCAAGCCTGCCTCCAGTTTTCAGGGGGTGCCCGGGGCAGAGGTCACCACGATGCCCACTCCGGACAGACTCCCACACCGGTCCGACCCCAAGGAAGACCAAATGTAGGCACTGCTGGAGCTGCAGAAACAAAACACGGTGGTGTCACCTACATGTCGCTGTACCTCCGTTAGTCATGAGACAGGACAGAGCTTTGTGGTGTCCTGCAGGGAGAGTGGCCTGAGCACCACCATGAACTCACTCAACCACCAGACACACATTTATCTGAGGCAGAGGAGGACTAAAGGGCACCAAGTGCTCTTTTGCCCCTCCATCTTTAATAGCTTTCCTGCACCACAGGGCCAGCCCCCTCTTCCCAGTGGCCCTGGGACATCTGACGCTGCCTCTTAAGGGTCTGCTGGCTGAAGAAAAGCCAGCCATCCAATGGGGTTGTTACTCCGTTCCTCTTGCCCTAGTTGGGGCTGCAAGCTGCCAGCAGTTTGTTCAGCATCTCCTGATGGCAGCTCTAATGATGACGAGAAATTGGACCCCGATTTCGATCCGTTGCAAGCAAGGAGCCGCCGGCAGGGAGCGGGGCCAGCCTGGTGACAGTGGCCAGGGTTGGCCGAGAGTCCTGATCGCCGGAGCAGTCTGCAGTGACCAGGCAGATACGAGGAGGAGCTGGGAAGCCCAGCGACAGGATCGGCTCCATGGCCGGGCACCGGCACAGCTGCAGCGTAGCTCGACCAAGGAGCAGGGGTGACAGTCTGGACTCAAATGCAGCTTGTGTGCGGGGGGATAGTCACACATATCGGATGTTTAGCCCCCTGTGCTGGGTCTGGTGGGTTTGCGGGGCGTTGATGGCTCTTCCTGGCAGGGCTGGCGTATGGGACGCACCTTCCCAGCCTTTCTAGCAAAATTCTGCTGCTACTGCCAAAATAACTCCCATGTAAGTGTGAGAGACAAGGGCACACTGCTCAGGGGTCACAGACTAGAAGGAGCTGACGTGGCTTTGCTTTGCAAAGATGCAGCGTGGGAGGAGGGACCGTGGGGAGGGTAACGGAGCAAGCGAGAGTCCAATCCTCCTGCACCTCTTCAAAGGAGTCCCGGGGGTGTTCCACACAAACCCCGTGCCTTGCTGCTGCTTAACACGCCTCCCCCNTGGTGGTCAACCCGCCCCCCCCCCCCCCCCTAGCTGCCTTTGTTTTCACTGCAGAAGCTTGGAGATTTAAAAAAAAAAAAAGTGGGTGGGATGTCAAGAGGAAACTAATATGATTAAGGCAGGATTTGGGCACTGGCGGAGAGCTGCCGTAGGTGGTGGGTATTAGCAGTAACAGCTGCTGCGCTTCCCATTAGAGGAGAAAGGAAAGAAGGTCCCTGAAAGGATGGGTCTCTGGCAGGCCGGGAGCGCAGCGGCAGCGAGCCCGGTGGTGTACGTGTCCCGAGGTAAGCGACAGCGGCACCGGCACCCCCAGCCCGGACGGCCCTGGGGAGCACGGTCCCGCTCCCGAGCGGTGAGGGAGGGATGGGAAATGGCGGTGCGGCCTGGGAAACACCCGAGGGAAAGAGCTGCTGCTCAGGGGTACTTTCACGAGCTCCCGCAAGAAACCGTATCCAGGGAGGGAGGTTTAGGTGTGCCTAGAGGGAAGGCTCACTCCACGAGGAGGAGGCATCCCGCCGCTGGTCCTGCAGGGGCTGGGATATTTAGCAAAGGCTCCTGACTCCCACAGGCATCTTCTGGCACATAACTGGTTGGAGCGGCACGATGCCTGGCTGTGGAAGGTTAAACTGCATCCGTCTGCTCCCTGCCTCAAGCTGGGCACGAATTCTTTCGTGTGCAGTGGTGGTTTGTTAGTCAGCTGGCAAGTTTCAGAAGTGCTAGAGACGGAGATGTAAGCTAGACCTCCTCAGCCTCTGGTTTCCTCTAGTTTGCTTACATCTACTTATTGACTAAGCGTAGTGAAATCTAAGGCAGGAAAAGCTTCATGCTGAAAAGTTGTTTAGAAAGCACTACATTAAAAGCAGGACTACCTGCCTTACGATATCCACTACAATAAATACCGCGTGCTCGTCCTTCAGCTTCACTTTCAAAAGTGCATTCTAAAAAATCAGAACACAATACGCCAGCTAATCTGGAAACATGTTTTGTGCCGGCCACCAAAGCTGAGAGTTACTAAAGACATGGCATACCAAATACTAAGCTTCGACCGTGTCAAGAAACAAATGCTTGCTTGGATTAAAAATTGGAGAATAAGGAGAAATCTTGGCATTAGCCAAAATGGCTGCCCGTTTATTTCAGGCTTCCAACGCTGACTTCAAAGACAGCATCGCTGCCATCTTGTCAGCAACAGTGAGCCCTGACCGGGAAGGACAAGCTGAAATGCCGCTGGGCGGCCAGGGATGGGTCCGATGGTCGCAAGCAGCCCAGTGCCTCCAGGCCGTGACGCGTGGGCTGCTAAAAGGCGCCTTGTGCTTCCGCAGGCCAGTGCGAGGGGCAGCCACGTGCTGTCCCCGAGGGGACACGGCTCTGCGCCGGCGGGCCGGGAGAGGTTCTGTGCTGGGCACCAGCCCCACGATTGACAGGGCCTGCAGCAGCTCTGCAGGTCTGAGGGTAGCTGTTTCCCCCATTGAGCAAGTTGTGCATTTGGACTGGGAATGGTGGAGGGTGCTGAGCGCGGTCGTACAGAGCCTTCTCCTCCTCCTAAATGCCACAAGACTTTTTAGAGCAAATCTTCCCTTGACTGCTCCCTCCATGGGTGACTTCACAAGAAATGCATGCTCTTGCGGGGCCTTTCCCCTCCCAGCCTCAACAATTTACTTCAAAATGTGCGATGCTGTGGATTACCGAAGTGACTCCATGCGCCACAGATCATTTATTCTCCTTCATTTAAAGGCTGTGGGAAGGGTGGCTCTGGAGCTCAGCTAATTCAAAGGCGCCAGACAGGCTCACAGGCTGCTGAAGCCGCTGCTTTGAAGTGAACCTGCCCATTATTTTCCGCCGTAGGATGGAGGACGGCAAGAGAGCCCACATCACCATTGCTGGCTGGGCATGCACGACCCTGTGCTTGGTCTCCTACGCGGCCGCCTTCTCACACGGTGCGAGCCTTTCTGCCTGCACCGACATGATGCCCAGGCACCTGAGAGCGCAGCTGCACAGCCCCAGCAACAACTACGTTACTGTCCACACCAACATGTCCTTCTACGTCCCAGGCGACAAGGTGCCAGGTGAGGAACAGCTTCTCATTCCTGCATCTGAAAAATACACGATAACTAATCTCAAGTGATGGCATTAATCTTTGTGAGGGCTGGGAACGGAGGTAACTGCTCCAAGTGAGCTATGCCACCTCTCTTGTCATGAGGAAACAAATGGATTTACAGAGGGATTTTGTCAGCAGCGCTTGGCCTAAGGTTTCTCAGGTGATGGCTGCCTCCAGGTTTTTACCATCTTGTAGACCAGCTGTTTGCCGGAGGCAGCCGGTAGGTTTGGATGCTTTGGGTGGAATTCGTTTGTCTCGGCTGTGTCTCAACCATACCGGACCTCATCACGCGCAACGGCGCGCGAGAGGCACCTCCAGAGGGTAAAGTCACCTTCCCTGCTCCTCTGCACTGCGTGAAAGAGTCTGGGTGACTTGCCTGACTCTTAGGTACGGTTGGGCAGCATGCCCCGTCCCCAGCATCGCCGCTCCTGAGGCAGATACAGACAGAGCTGAGAGTCGCCACTCCCCAGCCTGGCCGCTTGCTTGCTCATCCCCATGCAAAATAAAACCCCTCCAAGGGCAGCACACAGGCCTTTGCATACGTACCTCCTTCCTTAAAAATGGCTTCAAGCTGCCTAATGCAATGTGGTTAGCGGCTTAAAATCAAGGGGTGGGGGGAAAGACTCAAGCAAATTTTCTGTGCAGTTACATACTGCAGAGTTAAAGGTGAAGTCTGGCCTCCTGCATCCAGCACATCCAAGACAGACCGTGAGGACAAAGACAGTAAGATGTTTGTGTTGCTATTGCGCAGGGTTTTCTTTCGGTTTCAGTGCTACCCCTGGAAACTCCATTGCCAACAATTCACCCCATAACTACAAAACAAATCTCTTTGTGTCCCGTGTTTTGTCTTGCAGTGACAGTGAGGAGCACCCGGGATTTTATGGGCTTTTTGCTTCAAGCTCGCAAAGTGTCTAACGATGAAATTGCTGGCACGTTCATCTTTATCCCTCCTGGTTCCAAGCTGCTGACTTGTTTTGAAGATGGTGACACCGTCACCCACTCGGACAAGTCACTGAAGAGAAACCTGTCCTTCGTATGGAAAGCTCCAGATCAACCCATTGGAGACATCAAGTTTTTGTAAGAACATGCTGCTTCCTAACCAGCATTTGTGTCTTCTCAGTTAAAGGCTTGGCTTTATTCTTCCATCGTACTCGTCCAGCACAGTGGTTTATGTATCTTGAACCCCACATAGCTAAATACTTACCAAATGCTGCAACAGTATCCCAGCTGATACATAAATCAGCATTTATATCTGCTGGGTAGTGCTGCTTTTTATTTACATGGTCGCTATCTTCTCAGAATAAATACACTGGAAGATGACAGTGTAAGCACTTAGGCAACAGAAATACTAAGGCATAAAGAGGGAACTGTGATCACGTTGCCTGTCTTTCTAAATAACACAGCCCATAGGACTTCCCTGCCTACAGGATAACCTTGTCTATCACTTCTTTTAAAAAAAAAAAAAAAATTTAAAATGAGTGGTTTTAAAAGAAGTTAAATGCAAACAGAATTATTCACAGTAGGAAGAGGCAGTGAGCGCTGGGTCACAACTTGACATCTCTGTTTTGTACCAAAGTCCCAAACTGTCCAAGTATTTTGGTTCCGATTTGGAATGAAATTAAACACCTTCTAAATGGCTGTCTTAGAGGAAGCACAGCGACTTTTCATTTTGGAAGAGATTAAATTGTTATGGTTCGACTTTACAAAACCACTTAGAAACTACTTGGCCAGATCCTTGGCTGCTCTGCAAAACATAAGCATCCTGGTGAGTGCTGCGGCTTGTGCATCTCATCGTGACTCAACACAAATTCATAGAAACAGAAATATTTCTGCTTGGCATTTCCAATTTTTGCCTGTTGTTTTAGATTGGGAAATACTATTAAAAACTCATAAAACTCAAGCAACCAAGTAAACCCAACCCAAACCCAACACTACCTATTCCTAGCCACCTGCTCTGATGTTTCCTTCACCCGCTGGCTTTTGACCCTCCAAGCTGATTTCTGACAGCCTCTCCCTTTTCTCCCCATCACAGCATCTGGAAAAACTCCTTGTCAGGCTCAAAAATGCCTCAAAAGAGTCATCTGGCACAGGAAAACCTGAGCTGGTTTCCCCTTAGCTAATTCTCAGGAGCAGCTGAGCAATCTGAGCTGAAATTCTCCCAAAAATCTCCAGCTTAAATAAGGCTCTCGGAGTGAACAGCTAAAGGTTGGCCAATGCAGCTTTGGCACCTGACAAAAAGCAGAGGGTTAGGCGCGCTCAAATATCAGAGGGCTGAGAAGAGAGTCTTTTTTCTTTTCCCTACCTATTCTGCTGTTTGTACAAGTTACATTGACTTGTTTTAATTAGTAAATACCACTGTTGTTTCCCTGCCTACGGAAGATTATAAGCAGAGCTAGTCCAAGTTTTCCAAATGTACTTCTACCAACACAGTGAATACAATAGCTTTTTTTTTTTATTTATTTAAGTTCCCACACATTTATTTTGCCAATCTTACTTATGAGTGGTGATTCTTCACCCCATATCTTTCTTATGGGACCTGGTATCTTTTGTTTGTAATATAAAACTTGTGACGGGCTAAGCCTTTAAAGTACTTTTGTGTCGCTTCTGTCTTTGGATTAAAGCCGTCCTTGTGATTAGCTAAACAGTTGGATGTTTTATGAACGCTATAGAGCCAGTAAAGTCTTGCCTAATTATGTTTTGACAGCATCTCCGTAGTCCAGTCATACTTTGTTTACTGGGCAAAGATCGAATCTGCCATCGTGGCACAGCGAGGGCAAAACAAAACACTTGCTGGCAGCGGCAAGAAGCCCGACCCTGTAACCCCCGTGCCCTCGCAGGGACCAGCTGACCCACACCCCACAGGTACGGCGAGCAAAGGTACGGGTTTCTTACTGACCGCTTCCTGCAGAGTAGTTTTACGGCTTACTCCGGGCAAGCATTGAACACAAGTGACCCAAGCAAGCTGGAGGGTCCCATTTAACTCCTGTGGCCATCGGGGAGATCAGCGATGGCCGTGGTGAACTCCTTGAAGTGAGGGCATTGGTCAGCATTTAAAGTGATGGAACTAGTTCCAAGCAGGGTACCGGAAAGATAAACAGGGTTGCCAGGTCTTACGATTTCAATCCAAACCCTAAAACACAACATACTTTACCTAAAATCTCAGCTCCTGAAGACAAGCAAGCATAATTAGCAATGCTGCATAAAGGAATACGTTTGTCTCTAAATGTGACTATTGCCCTTCAGGTTTGTATTTACGCAGCCTTTGGCCAGTAAAATGCTCCACAAATATACTCAAATCAGATGTGTTTCTCAGCATTTATGGCATGGCACCAAGGCTGAGTTTTAATTATTTTAGTTGACCATAATTTAGGCAGCGGACTTTGCTGCTCTACTTTGAATCTGGCTTCCCACTTAGAATTAAGTGACATGAAAATAAAAAAAAGTCGCTATTACCACCCTTCCTGGCAGACGTTAGCACAGAGTGGGATTTGAATTAAACAAACCAAAGACAATAGAGTTCTGCTCCTCTCTCCCTGCTTCTCGTTTTGTCTCCATGCTGGACAAGGTCCCACCTCTCCCGTGGCTGCCACCGGCTCCCCTCTGCGCACCCCCGCACCGCCTGCCAGCCCCACCGGCATCGCGGCAACGCCGGCACCGGAGCCAGGTTTCGGTGTCGGGTCAGACGTCCAACCCGTTGCTGAGCCAAAGCAGGCAGCCTGGCCTTCGCCGGCTGCGTCCGGCGGGAGCGGTGGGTCCAGCGGCCGGGGGCTGGAGCCGTCCCTCCCCACCCAAGAGCCTGGCACGGCGGACGCCTTGCGAGGTTTCCTCTCCCGGGACGATGCCTCCAGCTACAGCACCTCTGACAGGTAAACTCTGTGGTGGGAAGAGCTATCTCTCCAGCCCTTCTCAGGGAGGAAAATAGCACTAGTTTCCCTGCGGATGAGCACGGGTCCGTGTAGGAATGTGTCTGTGGCTGGCGGGGAGGCGAGAGGGTGTTTTCTTGCTGAAATTTTGAGAAATAATCCTTTGGAGATGACTGCACGTGACAGACAGTGACAGGGAGAAAATCCAAAACTCTTAAAAACCTGACGTTGACTGCTCAGCCCAGCAGAGGACTCGCCAGGTGCTGAAAAATGTGATAAAAACTACTGACTGCTACAATATTTTTCTAGAAGCGCACGCAAATATTCCACAAAACGGTGAACGCAGCAGACCTATTTCTCTATCTGCGGGGAAAAGGAAGAAAGGATTCAAAGCAATTATGAAATTTGGGCTTGAGGATGTCTGCTCCGAAGTCTTAAGAGGCTTTGGGCCACATGAGCTTTCATGCAACAATTTATACTGTGGGTGAAAATGATGGGGATAGGAACAAATGATCAGGCGTCATTAAAAATACAGCTCTGTACGGTCTGCGTTGACTGCGTACGTCCCGAGGCTGCTCTCGGGAGCGGCACGCTTCGCCGGTGGTGCAGAGCCCAGGGATTCCGGCGTAAGCCGCAGCAACAGGTCTCACTTACTAACCCTGCCTTTCCTCTGTCCGTATCTTAGAGCAGGAAGCATTGCCAGCGCTGCCACCCCACGCTTGTGTTTGATGTGTGAGGAAGACGGGCAGGTAAGCAGCGGGGATGGGGAGGATGTCTTCTCCAAAGACAGAAAGGTCTAAGAGAAGATGAGGATAAAATCCCTCTACTGCATCACAGCACCAAGCAGCCCGCATAGGTCTCATAAGTGACTAAAACTACACTGAGACTGTTAAGCGTTTTCATTTTTTTTTTACTTTTAACTGGGAATTGGTTTTTATATCTCTTTTTTGTTTTCCTTTTGAGCCTGCTGCCTGGGTTTTTAAGAGTCCCGCTGTAAAAACAATCTAAAATAACTTTTCCATATGTAGACACGACTACAGGCTGCTGGATGTTACCGGGCTGGGAACGTGCGTTTTATTCCCCTGAAAGGCTGAGATGTTCCTTTCCAGAGGTGCTGGATAGGTACCACCCGTGACATTCACCAGAGGTCAAAGACTTCATCTTTCCTGGGGATGGCCAAGGAAGCCACGTGCTTTCTGAGGGCAGGGTCAGCTCGGGAGGCTGGGTGGACTGGAAAGGCAGAGGTGGTGCTGATGGTGGTGGTGGGGTTAGCCACAGGCACGGGATGCGCTCACTGGAGACAGTTGGAAGAGCGCGAGCTGGCAGATGGGAGAGTGCCTTTCGGGAAGGGGTGACCTCAGGAGAAGGCGGCCAGAAGGGCGTGAAAGGACTTCAGCCTCAGGGGAGCGGGGTGGCTGTCTGTATGGAAGGAGACGTGGGAGCTGGAAAGGGCAAGCGAGGAATCAGGTAGGGAAAGAAAAGGTAGAGAGCTAGAGGAGGCAGAGAAACGGGAGAATCCCAGGGCTGCAGAGGATGCTCAGATGGGAACTAGTGGAGAAGCTGGAAAGCAGGGATAGCTTAGAGACATGGGGTACAGAGTTAGGAGGGGAAGTCCAGTACGCAGGGGATGGAGAGAAGAAAAATACAAGGAAAATAAAGAACTAGATCTGGGTTGCAGGATGCCACAGAAGAAAAAGAAGTAATCTCACAGAAAATAAAAGAGGAAGGGGCCGTACAGCAGAGAATGAGGCAGAAATATTTAGGAAGGAGCGGAGGACAGAGAAGTAGTAAAGGAGACGTGTAACACGAGCATCTGGCGCAGCCATGGAGAGAAGTGGAGAAATGACAGAAGATGGTAACCAAAGGATAGGAAGAGTTATTGCGCAAGCCAAGACCAGAAAAGCATAATGAAATAAAAATATTGAGAAATTAGGCAAGAAAGGAGAGAAGAAGTACCAAAAGCAAGGAGAAATGAGGTGAGACAGGGCAAGGACTTGTGAGGCAATTCCATTTTCTATCCCAAAGTCCCAGATCCGGCAGTATATCCCTACAGTATGGCATTTGCATTTGGAGCGCAAGTGATCCATACACATGCAATCCTAACTTTGCCAGCCAGCTAGCTACTTTACAGTTTGCAGTCCGGCCACTGAAAGTCTTTTATTTACTACTGTATTTTACGAGCACCTTCAGAAACCGTCTCTTCCACAAAGGATGCTCTGACCCTCCCCTACTTTGTTTCACCGCTTGCCAGGGCTCCTACATCAGCTTTGTGCTCCTGTCACACTGACTTCCCAGCAAGCTTTGGAAATCACTAATGATGGTAGAGGGTGAGAGTTTCTCTGGTGTAATTAATGGATGTGTGAAAAAGCCTGCTGGGCTGGACAGGCTGGAGAGGTGCCAGCTACTGAGGGCCAGATCCAAATCTTAGCGGAGCCGAAGGAAAAAAACTCCAGTACATTTTACAGGTTTGGGATGGGGGCTCAGGTGCACAGTGGAAATGGAGAATTTCCTTGGGGGCCTCCTAAATTGTATGACTGTTTCACAGTTAGTCTTGGACGATATCTGCAGCAAAGCCTGGGCTGCAGAACTGGCATGGAGTGCCTGTCGTTTTGTGACGGATAAAATAAGGTGCGTGACACCAGGCGGAGCCCCTAGAAAGAGGAGCAAGCAAGAGCAGTCATTCCCACTAAAATGGGTGGTTAAGCAACACTGAGAGGCAGCAGGTTTCAAACTGGCTGTGCAGACTGAGAAAGCAGCATGGGCTTTGGGGAGAGTTCACAGGTCGTATGTGACTGCCCCAAAACCGCTGATGTCAAAGGCTACCCCACGTCTCCTGGGTCCCTCCGCTCCACGTTTTGATCCACAGCCTCAGAAGGGCGAGACTGAATTCCAGTGGGCCCGGTGTGACCCTAAACACGAAGCTTGGCTGGGAAGATCATGCCTGGCCTTTCAGCATGACCCTGGCATCATTCAAGGTGGGAATCGTTTATTAAGCAGGGTTTTTTCTGTAATAACGACGCCTGTGAAAAATACCACCACCACCACCACCGCAACGGGAGTTGCAGACCTTTACTCAGGCAAAGCAGTGACCTTCCTCTCCGCCTGTGCCCTCCACCTCTGCCCCTTCAACCCGCTCTGCCTAGCCCCCCTGGGACCAACTCCCAGCACCTTGTCCCTCCCATGGCAATTCTGATAGGGATGGAGCAGGGTTGAATCCACCTCGTTTTCTAAAAGCTACTGAGTAACCAGGGGATGGAGCAGGGTTATTCCAAGGCCAGGGGGACAGCTGGGTGTCAGAAATACCGAGCTGAACTGTACCGTGACGTAGGTAGTGAGAACCTAATCATTCCCTTTTCTCTCCCCTCACCGCACATCTCATCAAAGGCCAGTACCGAGAGCGGGGCCGCCTTGAAAGCCCCACCACGCGCGACAGCGTCTCCTTCTGCCCTGCACGCACACACTCACTTGGGTGACGCCGCTGCCACAACAGCCTGGTTTGGCGATGCCAACGCTGCCGGCAATTTGTCATCGGCTTCAAGGCAAATGGCCGAAAGAAAGCCGGCACCGCAGCCAGAGGAGGCAGGCGCCGGGGGCGAGGAGGAGGAGGCGGCGGGTGGGAATACCCTGCTGTGGGTGACCAGACCAGCTCCCAAATCTGCTGTTCCCGGGAAGGGGGAAGACCCTGGCAGAGGGACCCGACTCCTAGCAGCCCAACTCGGCATCCTCCTGGTCTGCACCGCTGCCCTGGGCCTGGCGCTGGCAGGTGCCGTGCGCTGCGTCTGTGCCCAGCATTGCCACAAGCGGACGGAGGTCTCCTTCAACGAGCCAGACCCTGACGTCATCGCCGTCAGAGAAAACGGGGAGGTGATGCACTTCCGAAAGGTCCGGGAGAACAGCTTCGTGCTGGTGCAAGCCCAGTACAACTGGGTCAGCCCCTCGAGCAGCGGGAAGAAGACAATCATCTGAACATTTGCAATGCCGAAAGCAGTGCTACGGCGGCTGGAGTAGGTGAAAATAGCCCGGACTGCACAGCACAGGTTATAGGAAGCGGTGGCGTAGTTCCTCTACGTGCCGCCATATAGGTAAACAAACTCGAAGCAGCCAGTTCAGACAGAGGCGTTAGTCAAAAGTATCTAAGCTACAGCTGCTAAGAAAATAGAAGTTGATAGATTGTTCAGTGTGTTACACTTCCCGCAATTAATATTGTATATCTGCTCATTAGCTGTCACTGCAGCCGTGACACACACTTCTTCTGTTGCCTTAAGGGTGTAGCCAAAAATAGAAATTCTTCCTCTGCACTGTAGTATTGTCTCCTGCTTAATCTCAGCAAAAGTTTCTAGTGTTACATTTCTTTCCAGGAATTAGAAACCCCACCGTTCTCATTTAGGAGCTTACAGGTGTGATTCTGTGCACTTGGTATCTCGCAGATGATAAAATATTTGCCGGTAGATTTTAAGCTTCAATTTGGAAAGAAAAAGCAATAACTCACTAGTGGAGAACATTGATTCAAAGAACGCTGAATTGATCTACAGGAATGAAAGACAGGGTGGCGGACATCGGCTTTTGGGGGAGAAACATGCCTGCTCATCAGGTGCAAATGGAAGGAAACCTTTCCTGTCCATTTGCACCTGATGAGGAAGCTTGTTGAAGCCTGACAGCCAGCATTTACTTACTCTTTTACTTCGAGTCAGCTCAGTAACACTCTGTGCAGAAACACGCACTGAGGAGTACCCTTCCCAGGTCACTTTGGAGAAACCCAGCAAAGGCCGTGTGGAAAGGTAACAGCATCCTTGTACACCTAGTTTGTGCGAAACTCTCTCTGACCGTGTGGTTTTCTGCAGGAGGCCACTAAAACAGCCCTTGGAAAATATGAAGATCCTTCTAAGAGGGAGAGGTGACGACAGCAAGGGTAAAGGTCTGTTCTACTGCAGCTTTGAAAGAGCCAGAAATAGTCCCGATAATGATCCTCTCGAGAGGTACATGTTAGAGCCCTTCAGAAAGCAGGAATCACCCCTTCTGGTGTCCTTTCTAGGGTGGAGGGACTCAGGTGGTCCCCAAGCTGTGTAATGCGGGACGGACTTAGACTTTGGTGCTGCAGCTTACTTCACAGCCTGCAGCAATCCCCCCTGAGCTAAGCCGATAACGACGGGACCCTGACAGCTCACACATCCTTCCTGGTGACAACTTCCCCCTCTGCCACCAGGACCCTGTGGCCACCTCCAACTATCTGGCCATCTTCATGCTTGACAGTCAGTCAAAGCTCTGCTCTCACCTCCTCCCTTACCTTGCCATTGACTTCAGAGGAGACAGGTGGGACATAGAGGAGTTCTCCTACTCAAACCCCTACAGCGTGATGAACATAGCGCATCTTTTGCTAACTGCGCCTTCTACTGGCATTCAGAAAGAGCTGGTTTCTGACCGTACCACTGTACCGGGATTAGTGACATGATGCTTTGCTCTACACACACGGCCAAATTTCTGTTGACTTAACTTCTAGGCCTAGCGAGCCTTGGGCAAAATAAATAAGAAAAGAAGTGTACTCACAAATGCAGCTTGCAGAGACGAGCTTTATGGTCTTAACCATTGCACTTTGAAGAGAAGGGCAGCCGCACCATGGCCATTCCACTGCAGAGTTACCAAGGGTAGTGCTGTAATTGAAAAGACGTTTGTTTTAGGAGTCAAAATGAATGGTTTTATGTTGAATAAATCGAGCTTAAGCACTACCTACTAGGAAGTCTACGGGGTTTTAAATACAAGTCTAGACACTTACAATGGCATTCTCTCCTGTGTCATGTGCCTTAGGAAGAAATCATGTTTCTGTAACCCAATGTAGCTGAACTGTGTAGCGACTAAAGCAGACTGCATTCAAGTCATTGTTAATGCAGCCAAAAAAAATCCTAATTAACTGAGAAAATAGGTCAACAAACTCTTAAATATTTAAAGAACTATCACATACTATTTTAAAAAGTTTCTTATGATGGCATAGCCGTTTATGAATAAATTACAAATACCTATGGTCTCTTCCACTGTCTCTCTAGGTTTAACGTTACCAGACTGCTATAGCTATAACCCGTAACCTTCCTCTCCCCAACTCTTTCCCCGCAACCCAGCACCGCTTCTTGCCAGACTGACTGGAGGCCTCATGGAGCTGTTTGATTAGGACAGCGGCACTTCAGCACCCCTCTGCCTTCTGTCAAACTCTGCCTGCTGTTAAATTTATGCAGCTCCAGTATTATTAGTAGTAAAACCAGTAATGGTGAGCTCTGAGGGACACAGCTCCTTTGAATTAGTAATGAGTTTTGCTACTTTGCAGACTTGGCTGAGACCTAAAGTGCTTGTGGTTTTTTTCTTGATTTCTGAATGATGTTTCGTTTATTGTAGTTGCCATGACAAGAGGAATAGAGGTTTTATCTCTTCTTGAGGCTGTTAAAAACATGAGCACTGATTAATTTATTAAAAGGCAAACCATTCAGACACCCCCCATTCTTAAGTGACTCGCTTTGTACAGATATTCATCTGTGCTTACATTTGGAACAGATTTAGGAGAAAAAAAAAGAAGACAGAATTAGGAAAAGAAAGGCACAAACCATTCTAATATTTACTGGAGGGACGAGTGAGAGACTTGCCTTGTTTCCCTCTCTAGGTACATGACTCTGTTGGTCACAGACATTCTGCTGGAACCGGGGGATCTCAGTTCCTCCAGCGCGGGTCAGCCTGCAGCCGTCTGCAGCCCACATTACGCTGCCATCCCTCAGCATAAGTGACAGGGCTTTGGGGTCACGTTTACTGACCACAGGTGTGGAAAGCAGCTCACATTCAGGTGTAATGCGCACGTGTCCTGAGTCTGTCTCCCCACCAGCCAAACAGGCATCAAATGCAGTTTTGGCAGTGAAAACTCCTATGGCTTAAATCCTCTGATGCCATGACGATGCTTGAGCTAGCCTAACTGAAAAAAAAAAAAAAAGATTTAGAAATAACTAACTTGCATACAGACATGCCTGTTAATCATGCCCTTACTTGCATACTCATTTTCCCATCTTGTGTCACTGATTCCCGCTTTCCCTCTGCTCCACAAAAATATAAACCACCTCCCCTAAATCATCAGTCCTGCATGTTGAGCATATAACAGCATTGCTGATTCTTACTGCTTTTCTACAGTATCTGAAATCAATTTGGTTTTGCCCATCATCAA
>VYZV01015285.1:0-24329 GCA_013401275.1 Pandion haliaetus | reverse complement strand
TTGAGTCACGAGGTTCAGAGTGCACCCCCTTGCTTTCTAGACTCCCCCTCAGAGAGGAGCCCAGGGGTTGCTGGATCCACTCCTAGTCCCAGACTTGGTCAAAGGTTTATGTCTAAAGGGATGAGGTCTAGGCATTACAGAAAAAAAAGAAAGAGAGACAGAGAAAGAAAAGAGAAAAGAGAAAGATTTCACCAGTCCTGGGTCCAGTGTTGGTCCAGCCAGCCTACGTTCCAGATCTGGAGGGAACACACATGTGGGGCTTCAATTTGTGCCCTTTTATCATCTCCTTGCCCCTCCTTTGGGTGGGCACTTGAACTCATTAGGCTAATTAGCCGTCATGCACAGTTTGTGCTTCCACAACCTTTGGAAAATGGGTTGGTGGGCTTGGAGGTCATTTGAGGAGTAACTTCTCCTTCCCTGCAGGCAAGATGATTGTTTGATCTTTGGCCATACACAGTGAGCTGCCCTATTCCATGTATCAGAATAGGGAACTGTGCACCTCCGGCACAGCAAGCCCTCCTTGTCTTGTTGCTGATTTCCTGTGCTGGTCGGCTTCTTTACCTGCAGTTCTTTGTTATGCAGTGTTTGTTATGCAGAACTTGCCCCACCACAGTTTTTGACACATTAACTCTCAGTCTCTCACAGAGCAGCAAACAGAATAAAAATTAATAACATATAACAATTGTACATCTGAAATGGAAGAGGGTTTGAACTAGTGTCTTATGGCATCTTTTTGTAACAGAGTAGAAACAAAGGTTTCATCTAAACCAATTTTTATGGGTTTGAACATTCAGCTTTCAGAACAATTTTACAAGACTAGAATTATTTATTTTCTTTATTTGCTACTGTGGTTTACAAAGTTTTAAACAGCACTTGGATGTTTTATATATTAGAGTATTGTTTTATTTTTCTGTAAATGTCCCCTTTTCTGTAAGAATTTTTTTACATTTAGACAGTTCTCCGCAGAAAATTTTCTGCTACATGTAATCATCTCTGCTTTTACTATTCCACATGTCTGTAGGGGAAAATATCAATATCCATAAGTGAGGTCTGTTCTCTGAATGGACATAGGGATTCCACCGTATTAGTGAATTTTGGGTGTCTCTTAAACAAAAAAGAAAGTATTTATTTAAAAGACAAATTATTTTCAGGAGTTCTTTTGTGGAAAACAGAAGCACCTTAAGGAATGGCAAGGTAAACATCCCAAAGTTAAATCCTGAGACATTTCATTTTTGGCAAATCTTACCAATATAAGCTTTTTTTCTTAATATGATAACATGGATTTCTACTAACTGCTAGTGTGTCCTATCCAGCCCTTCTCCTACCCTGGTATGAATAGTATCCAGCAGAGCAAAGGCAAACTTTAAGAAAGATTTGAAAAGAAGGTAAATTATAGAGTCAGGAGAAGATGAATTACTCTTCTGTACATCAGTAATATATATGAATGTATACAGCAAAAAAAAAAAATAGTGTTGTCTCAGGTAGTGGCAGCTTAAGAAACATATTTTGGGAGATCTTGTGCAGACAATAGAAACATTTTTTTAGTTTTCTAAACTTAGGTTTAATAACTTTCTAACACAAAAAATATGAAGAATTACATGGGCCAGTTCAGGCCCCCTAGGGCGTAATGGGATCCACCTGTCTCGATGGGGAAAACGGTTCTTTATTCCTAAGCTGTGGGGACTGATTGAGAGGGCTTTAAACTAGAATTGATGAGAGGAGGGAATACCATCAGGACAGCTGAAGTTAAGCCACAGGTTGGCATGGCATCACCCGGGGATGGCAATGCTAATGAGAGCACTTACACGGCTCAACAGAACACTGAGGGCTTAGGAACATATCTGAAATGCTTGTACACCAGCACATGTAGTATGAAAGACAAACAGAATTAATTGGAAGCATTGGTCAATTCCCTGAGCTATGATATCATAGGTACTAGCAAGACTTGGTGGAATAAGTCCCACAGCTGGTGTGCTGGGATGGAGGGCTACAGGCTGGTCAGGAGGGCTAGGCAGGGCACGCAAGGTGGAAGAGTTGCACTGTATGTAAGGGAGAGATCAGATCTGACTGTACAGCCCTTACAGTCAGAGATGATGTGGTTGAGAGCCCCGGGATGAGGATTAGGGAGATGGAAAACAAAGCAGATGTCATAGTTGGTATCTACTATCGGTTGCCCAGCCAAGATGACAGCACTGATGAGTTATTCGATAGTCAATCAGGAGAAATCTCTGGATTGGTAGCCCTTCCCCTTATGGGAGCTTTCAACTTCCCAGACATCAACTGGGAATACAATATTGCTGTGATGAGCAAGTCTGGGAAACTCCTGAACTTTATGGAAGATAATTTCTTGTCACAAGTACTCAGTGAGCCAACTAGGAAAGATGCACTCCTAGACTTGCTATTTGTGAATAGAGAAGGATTTGTGGCAGATGTAATGGTAGGTGGGTGTCTTGGCCACCTAGATCATGAAAGGCTGAGTTTATAACTTTCTCTGTCATGAGAAAAAAGATCAGTAGAGTTGCTACCCTGCATTTCAAAAGAGCAAACTTTAAGCTATTCAGGGAGCCACTTAGCAGGACACCCAGAGAATCTGCCTTTGAGGGCTTAGGAGTCCATGAGTGCTGCTCACTTTTTAAGAACCACCATTTAAAAGCACAGGAGAGGCAATTCAACTGTGTCGTAAATCAAGCAAGTGGGGCAGAAGACCAGCTTGGCTGAACAGGGAACTCCTCGTGAAGCTCAAGAGGAAAAAGGAGTCGGATGACCTCTGGAAGCAAGGTCAGGCTTTTCAGGAAGATTACAGAGCCATGGTTTATATACGCAGAGTGAAGACACATAAGGCTAAACTTGAACTAGGGTTGAAACTGGCCACTGTTGTATCAGACAACAGGAAAGGCTTTTTAAAGTACCTTAATAGCAAGAGGAGGTCGAAGGAAAACATTGGACTTGATGCTTGTTGAAGACCGTCACCTGACAAATAGAGATGAAGAAAAAATGGAAGGATTCAATGTTTATTTTTTTCCTCAGTCTTTAATAATAGTGATAGACCTTGGGCTGCCTGGTCCTTTGATTTGGAGGAGCATGACTATGGGAACAGTGACTTTCCATTTGTGGACACTCAAATTGTAAGGGACCAGTTGTATCAGCTGAATGTTCACAAGTCCACGGGGCCTGATGGGATTCATCTCAGAGCACTGAAGGAGCTAGTGGATGTTACAGCAGGACAACTCTCAATCATCTATCAAAGGTCTTGGGAGTCTGTGGAGGTACCTACCGACTGGAAGCTAGTTAATGTTATTCCAATTTACAAGAAGGGCATGAGGGAAGACCCAGGAGACTACAGACCTGTTAGTCTAACCTCAGTACCCAGAGAAATTATGGAGAGGGTCACACTGGCTACTATTGAAAGGCATTTAAAGAACAATGCAATCATCAGACAAAGTCATCCCGGGTCCACAAAAGGAAAGTCCTGTATAACTAATTTGATATCCTTCAGCGATAAGGTCACCCACCTCATGGATGAAGGGGAGTCTGTTGATGCAGGTTTTTCTGAATTTTAGTAAGGCTATTGATACTATCCTTCACAGCATCCTTCTGGACAAGTTGTCAAACTATGGGATGAGCAGGTTCACAGTGCCGCTGGGTGAAGAACTGGATGGACAGCAGGGCTCAAATGGTAGCAGTCAATGGGGTTACATCTGGCTGGTGACCAGTGGTGTTCCTCAGGACTCTATTCTAGGGCTGGTTCTGTTCAATATTTTTATCAATTATTTGGATGCAAAAGTTTAACACACGGTTAGCAAGAGTGCTGACATTGTCAACCTGGGAGGTGCTGTTGACTCTCTTCAGGGACAAGAAGCCTTGCAGAGGGGTCTAGATAGGTTGGACCATTGGGCAGTCACCAATGGTGGGAAATTTAACAAGACCAAATGCTAGATTCTGCACCTGGGATGAAGTAACACCAGACACGAGTAGAAATTGGTAGAGGAGTGGCTGGAGAGCAGCCCTACAGAAAGGGCTCTGGGGGTGCTGGCTGACTGCAGGCTCAGTAGGAGTCAGCAGTGTGCCCTGGCAGCCAAGAAGGCAAACCACATCCTGGGGTGCATCAAACACAGCATAACCAGCTGGTCAAGAGGGGATTATCCCACTGCATTTAGTGTTGGTGCAGCCTCACCTTGAGTACTGTGTGCAGTTCTGGGCCCCACAATTTAAGAAGGACGTGAAGGTACTCAAATGCGTCCAGAGGAGGGAACAAAGCTGGTAGAAGGTCTGGAAGGCATGTCCTGTGAGGAGCAGCTGAGGACTCTAGGTGTGTCTAATTTGGAGAAAAGGAGGCTGAAGGGTGACCTCATTGCTCTCTGCAGCTGCCTGAGGAGGGGAAGTAGAGAGGGAGGTGCTGAGCTCTTCCCCCTGGGATCCTGTGACAGGACATGTGGGAATGGATCAGAGCTGCATCAGGGGAGGTTTAGACAGGACATTAGGAAGCATTTCTTCACTGAGAGGGTGGTCAAACACTGCAACAGGCTTCCTAGGTAGCTGTTCGATGCCCCAAGCCTGTCAGTGTTTAAGAGGACAATGCCCTTAATAACATGATTTAACTTTTGGTCAGCCCTGAAGTGGTAAGGTAGTTGGACCTTCAAAGTGTAATATTCTATTCTATTCTATTCTATTCTATTCTATTCTACTGCTATTTTATTCTATTCTATATTATGGTTGCATGAGACAGTTCTTTGAACAGAACTACAATTACATATTGCCTCAAGAATCACCATCACATTAACTGTAGGCAAGAAGACAGAGGTCTGATGCAGTGATATGTACAATCAGTGCCTCAGATGTTCAGCCACAGATGCTGAGGAAAATTTGGAGTTAAATTGGTTGAAGAAAAAATATGGCTAAAAAATCTGAATATAAGAAAAGCCTTTGTGGGGTAAAGATGGTACAGCCACACAGGCAAGGAAAGGAAATCTTGGCAAAGCGACCATCCAGACAAGAGGAGACATCAATTAGAAATTTATATTCTATTTGTTATCTCCAAGAGGAAAGGAAAGAGGAGAACTGTTAAAATAAATCAGAAGTTGTGAAAAACAACAATGATGTTAGAAAGAAGAATGCATTAAGGAAAAGCTTGTGGCTGATTCCTGAGGTTAAGAAACAAAAGGATTTTTTTTTTTTCTATAGGAATAGCTTTCATGAAGACACATATAGGGTGGGGATATTCATTAGAAATTTCTGAAATATGCACAGTAGGAAGTAAGATGAGCTACTTCTATCACATGGAGCTACCAGAGAATTGGGGAAAAAATAAAAGGTATAGGGCCAGCAACATAACACTAACTTTCAGAAAAAGAATATAGGCTGGCCCAGATAAACTGATTGTACCGGTCTGGGGTCAATATTTTAAAAAGGTTGAGACTTAACTGAGCACCTCTGAATATTTCTACAAGCCTCCAATAAACCTCAACAACAGACTTCTAGAGTAAGATTGATTGGCAAAGCATATATATATCGGGATATTATAAAGAATTTATAAACCTAAAAAATTTTGAAACTGTGGAAGGATTGTGAAAAGTCTTTTTATCTGATGTGGACATTTTCTGTCTGAGTTTGCTGAGCTTTGTGATTTATGAGCTTAGAGTCTGGAAGTATCATGAGTAAACCACATAAAAGATTTTGGGTTCAGACCGAGTGCATACAAGTGATTATACAATGCATAATTAAATGTGTGGCTGAAAAAAAGCCAAATACAGTTTGTAGCTATGAGGATACTGAAAATTTCAAAATTTTAAATTGTGGTCCGGGCTCTCATGTGTGTTTTTAAACATAGAATACTATGAATTCAATAGGTCTTCACCAATTAGTACTAGGCAGCTGACTCCACATTTTTCAATGGAAGATTATATCTGCTTAATACTCTGTCCCATCATAGTTCAGAATGAGAAAAGGCAGTGGTTAAAGGGATCCAAATATTTCCACTCTGTACCAGTGTTGGTTTTCACTCGTCTTGCCTTTGTGGGAAAGGCTGCTAAAGTGGTTAGCAGCAGCAAATGTGTGTTTCCTGCATTATTTAATTAAACCCACCTTTGTTCTTCATCTGTATTTTGGGCCCCGAGTTTTGCAGATCTTGCTGCAGAACCCGGAGCAATGTTCATTAATCACTGTCTCTCCTGAATACTAATTCTCTCTCTGAGTAAGAGTACTGTAATAATTTTATTTTGCGGACAGTTTCCTACCTGATAGGCTGCACATACAGACAAGAAAATCTGAGGCCTAGGACATTTTCATTACTCAATGACAGCATACGTGGTGCATGCTGGTAATGCTACCTCTCATGAAAAGTATTATAATTTCGTTTTGTAGGCCAAAATTCGCTGTGTGCTAGGCCCTGCATAATTATCTGTTTTGTAACATCCAGGGATGGGAAGAGGAGCAGCAGTGAAAAAACAAAATTATGGCAATGAATTCAGTAGTTTCTTTCTAAGAAAGAGGGACTTCCTCAGAAGAAAAATATACTAACACACAAAAAGACAGAAAATGGATACCAAGGCATATGCCAAGGACAGAGAATTTCAGAACAGCCCAGTTTTCCTCCACACACACAACAGTACCTTCTTTCAAGGAATTCATAGGGAATCTGATCCAAGAAAACAAATACCATCTGTTGTTTAGCAGATACAGATATTGATGCTGGTGGTGATTCATTTGTTTAACAGGACAATATAGAAATCATTTAGCAGTCAAAATAAATAGTGTCAGAAATGATGATCTGAAGTAGCTGTATTCAGGAGTAAAATACTTAATTCTTGTACAAACTGGCTATAAGGTTGTTAGATTTTCTGCTGATAATCTTATGGAAGGCAAAGACCTTTTTATCACAAGGCTGAATTAATATTATTGTTCTATTGCTGCTTACTTAGTTCCTATGTGTTAGCACCTCCTCGAAAGACATTGTGACATTTTAGTGTCACTTGGTGACATCTTTCAAAGACCTTTGAGCATGATTTTGTCTTTCATGTAACATATTATACGGAAATTCTGGTCTGATTTATTGTAACTTCAGTTCTACTGATAGCAACAACGGCCACCAAGAAGAAAATTCTGAAGGTGATATAGTAAAAGTGAAATCCTTATCTTATAATCCACGAAGTGGATCATCGATTCCTATTGAAACACACTGCTGATGGAGAAGAAAAGTTTCAAACATGGGAGATTGAACACTGGTGTAGGAAAGAATTACTTGCTTATAGCAAAATTTGGTGCTACAGTTCATAAAGCTATTCATTGACAAGCAATTGTAAGAGGGTTTTTTGCCATTTAGGGTCTTTTAAACTATGTTTTGTCATGCATGTGGAATGCTGACCCTGAATTGTGGCTGCACTAACAAGGTAACAGCATGAAAAATTACAAGGTGTTACAGATAGGAAAGAGGGTGTACAGGGTATACAACTTAAACCTCGATTAGTGGCTGAACAACTTAGCAACATGTGAAATGACAAAAAGAAGAAACAGTGTAACAGGAGAAGAAACTTACATGAATTGCTGATCAAGACAGAAATTATGAGGGCAACTCTATCACAGGTAGTAAGTAAGAGTATAAATCAGCAAAATGAGGATCTACAGTGAAAGAATAAACAGGAAGGAGCTGTTGGAAAGAAATTACTTTGGTGTTTGGGAAGAATTTGGAAGAGGGAAAAAAGGGGGAATAAACAGGTAGCAAGGCTTGGGGTCCCTCTGAAGCCATCTTATTCCTGATCAGAAGGGGACAATAGTCCTGTTCTTGTGACCATGCGTCAGTCTGAATCACTTCTGCAGTCAGGGGGCTCCTGGAGGGGGTGAGGGGCTTGGAAATGCTCTGATGGGACAGATGGAGCATCCTGACTGTTGAACACCACATGCAGTCTAGAAGCATTAGAATACCCTATTGGTACTATCTACTTTTCTAAAAACCCTGAAGGTTTTCAGCCTCCATCTTCATTGTCTTGCATGAATGTCCTTAACAGTAAGCATAAAGAATTTTGCTTCACCTGATTTTTTATGGGAATGGCCACAAGACTGGGAAGTACCTAAACAAGTAGAAATGTCCATTTTTTGTGTCAAAATTGTTATCACTGAGGTGTTTTGCAGAGGAAGAGTTATACCTGCAGAACATGAACTGAAGCTGCAAATTGTTTGAGATTGTACTAATTTTTGTAAGGAATATATGGTTCATGGAAAGAAAATTTAAAAAACCACACAGTTTTGCTGAGAAATATATTCACAGCACTGAACTCAGCATCTACTTACACCAGACTAGACTGGTCTTTTCCCTTGATGTATCTTAGATCACTGTCTCTGTATGAGAAAATCACTGAAACATGATATATTTGAGGTCTTATAAATAAAATGTAGATACAAATAAAACTTCTAAATAAATTTTTAAATTTTAGCCTTATTTTTAGTTTAATTAATTTTTATTCTGAATAATTGTATCCAGAATACAATTAATTCAGTTACCTTTGATGGTTGCTCAGCTAAAAAGTTATTTTAAAACAAGCTTTTGAATTACTAGATTCAGAAGCCAGGTACCCTCTGAAGGCCATTAGTGCAGTATGTGCAAATATGTGTCAATTTGTTTCTTGCAGTAAGTTATGCTATGTTAGAAAGGACACTTCTAACATTTTTAGGAAGAAGGAAGCATGCAGAACATAGCGCTACATCCATGTATTTTCATTACTTCCTTTTTTTCAGCAAGGTCCAATGAAAAAACTATGGTGATAAAAAAATGCCAAGCAATTTCTACTGAGAATTATATTCCAGAAAAAAAATTGAAAGGTGTAGTTTAAGGGTCTGTGGTGTTGGCTCCATTCCTTTGGTCTTACTCTTTGACTCTCTCTTCACTAGCCTGTTATTTGAGGGTATGCACACAGATCTCCTGCCTTTCCACAGTAGCTCCAAGCCTACAGGGCAGACTGGATTCAACTCTCCAGTCAGCTGCATTTGAAGAATGCAGCTTGTTGAGATCCCTCAGGACACAAAGCTGACACCTGCAGCTGTATTAGGGTCTTCCCTTGCTCTTTAAAGTAAGTAGTAAGTAGTGAGTAGTGAGTAGTCTTTCTCTGATTCTATTTCCTTCCTGTGAACTAGGAGTAACACATCTTCCTAAATTTCTGTCTCCATGTTTCAGGCTTTGCTTAGGGAAGCAGCGGCCTTTTAGTATGTTTAACCTGGACTTAAAATAGTGTCTGGATTAGGTCTGCTGTAACAATGGAAAATAAAAATTCATAGGTCTCCAAAGACTGTCCCACAGTGGATTATGGTTTGGCCACAATGCATTGTAGTTAAGGCTCTCAGACCTTTCCTCTACAAAATCTTGATTTGCTAAATATGTAAATACCTATCTGTTATGGGTTTGTGTGGTGTGGTTTTCTTTGGTAGTGGGGGAGGGGGCTGCAGAGGTGGCTCCTGTGAGAAGCTGCTGGAAGCTTCCCCAGCTCCAAAGAGTCAGACCCTCCTCTGACCCAGGCCAATCCCATCAGTGACGGTGGCAGCGCCTCTGGGAGAACAGATTTAAGAAAGGGAAAAGGCGGTGTGTGGGTGGGAATGTGAGAGGAACACCTCTGCCGATACTGAGGTCAGTGAAGAAGGAGGGGGAGGAGGGGCGCCTGAGGAGGCTGATGGCTCTGCAGCCCATGGTGAGGCAGCAGGTCGTCCCCCTGGAGGTCCATGGTGGAGCGGAGGCTCCCGAAGATGGCCGTGACTCCATGGTAAAAACCGCGCTGGAGCAGTGTGAGACTGGAGAGCAGCCCATGGAAAGGACCCACGCCAGGGATCTTCGGGAAGAACTGAAGCCTGTGGAAAGGACCCCCGCCAGGGAAGTTTGCAAGGAGCTGCAGCCCGCGGAAAGGACCCACGCCAGGGAAGTTTGTGAGGAACTGTCTCCCGTGGGAGGGACCCCACAGTGGAGCAGGGGAAGAGTGAGGAATCTTCCCCCTGAGGAAAGGAGCGGCAGAGAGACGATGTGTGGTGAGCTGACCCGAAGTCCCATCCCCTGTTCCCCTGTGCCGCCGGAGGGAGGAGGGAGAAAGCACCGGGAATGGAGCTGAGCTGGGAAGGCAGGAGGGGTGGGGGGAGGTGTTCTGATGTTTGGTTTCCCTTCCTAATACCCTTGTGTTTTGTTTTTGTTTTGATTTGTAGTAAATTAAATTGATTTTGTTTTTTTCCCAAGTCGAGCCTGTCTTTTGCCCGTGACCATAAGTGGGGAGTGATCCCTCCCAGTCCTTGTCTCGACTCACGAGCCTGCCGTTGGATTTTCTCCTCATCCCATCATGGCCAGGGGAGGGGTTGGGGGGTGAGTGAGAGGCTTCGTGGTGCTTTGTTACTGGCTGGGCTGAAACCGAAACCACGACACTGTTGGTGAGGTAAAGCATGTTTGAATGATAAAATTGCAAACAAGTTTCAGACAGGTCACAGACAGTCCATGTAAACACATACAGCACCTCTGTGAGTAATTTACTAACTTGCTTTTCTTCAAAACTGTATGAATCTTAGTGTGTTCACAGCTGGATCCTTTTGGCACCACTCCTTCTCTGAAAGAACAGAGAATCTTTGGCTACTGGATCTTTAGTTCTTCTTTTACGACGACTGAGTTGAGAAAGTTCAGTCACATTTAAATTATGAATTTTTCACATAAAGTGACTTTGCATGAATTTTCATGAGGTTTTTTTTTTTAGTAACAAAACAGTTGACCTCCAGTCTTGTCAGACAAAACAGTTTCTGCTTTAAAAGAAAAGAAGTTGTAGTAAATGTTACTTCTACTAAATCAATAACAACAACTGTTGGAGCACACGCGGTAATACGTAATAATGTCGCAATTCAGTAGTGAAATAATGGTCTTTCAGAAATGGATCAGTGCATTTGTATAGCTGTTGTAATACAAAAGCCTAGCACAAAAGGAAAAGCGAAGCAAAAAGAAAGTTGCCATATGCTGTTATAAAATGAGAAGCTACTTTCATAAAAAGAAAAAAAAAAAAGAGATTATCAGGAGAATATGAATTGTCCATGACTTGTTTATATACTCCAGTAGACTTTATGTTTATTCTACAAGGACTGATGAAAGTTATAGCACCAATACAAGAATAAGAAAAACATCAATTTCCTTGTTATTTAGTTAATGTAACGTCAACATTATGGCACATTTTGGTACCACTAATATGACTGATGAAGAGAAAAGATAGGGAAGTTTCCCCATATTATTCTATCTCTAAATAAATACCTCACTCCATAAACCTCTGATGCAAACCTGGAATTAAGGGCTAGGGCTGCATTAAAGTTTTCATAAGGTATCTATGCTGTTTGGTTCTGATGGATTGCTTCCAAATTAAAAGTGTAGAAAACAGAATTGATTTTTCATTGGCTACCTAATTCAAATCAGAAAAAAGCATCAACTTCTCTTTCTTTTTCACTAGAGCAACTGCTTAATGGTTCCTGCTCATAGAACAAGGGTACCACAATCTTTTTCTGCTGTATCAGGTCACTATAGAAACAGGTGTTGCTTATCTATTTTGTCCCAAGCCAGAAATAATCTTGGTTTAAAACTGTATCCTACATGCTTCCCTTCTCCAACTATTCTCTCATTCTTGCATTAAGAAATGTCATTTTCCACTTATAAGTAAATTTTCCCATCCCACTCGGTGGACTCAGGGGAGGTGATCTTTTAGATGGTCCGTTGCCACATGCAGGAGTCACAACAATGACTCAGGAGGGACAGGGAAAATTTCAACACCCCATTTCACTCAGCGAATCCCAGGGCAGGAGTCACAACAATGGCTCCTAAATGCTTGAAATATGTTTTATTTAATGCTGACTTATAGCACAAATGTGGATAAATTTGGCATAGCAGATATTTCAAGTAAAAACTTGACACCTAACAACCATAGCAAAATATTCCTAACAGCAAGGTAGGAGGAAGAGAAGAGATAAGAAAGAGAGAGAAGAAAGTAGCAGAGGCATCACCACCCTTGGATCCAGCAAGGAAGGAGTCCCGGTAGTAACTGTCCAGATTCCTCCAGCAGCAGGCGGGTGCCTGGGGGGCTGGTCTCCTCCCCTTTTATACCCTCAGTTTGAGAGCTCTTTGCACATGCATTGTGGGGTTTTCTCAAAAGTTCTTGAGGAGGCAGTCAGGGCTGGCGGTGCCGCTGATGCCCCCTTATCCCATATAACTTGTTTACACAACTGCTGTAGCAAGGGCCCATGGCAAAACTCTGAACCTGTGACAAAATATCTGAAGCACAGCGGCTAGAAAACTTCCCAGAAAGACAACTGCCAGAAAGCTTCTTTGAGTCACAATCCCTAGAAAGCCTCCCAGAAACAGTTCATTACCCCATCTCCACAAGGCACGTCCTGTTTCCGCTGCTTACAGCTACCTGCTTGGTTGTTTGGGACAAAATGGTTACGAGCCTCTCACAGTCTCTTGGCCCCTCACATCAATATAGCAATAAAAAATGTAAATGCTTCTTTTTCCTCTGTTACTGTATTTTTTTTCTTTATTTCTAGACATTAGCCATCTAAGTAGCACTGGCAAGTGGCTGCAGCCTTAATGGAACTGCTGGGCATATAATTGGTGTCTTGCATCTACTCAATAGCTTTAAGCCCATGTATATTTCACATTAGGGAACTTCAACTACCTTTGAGCATATTCTACATGTGAAACTGCTGTAAAAAATTTATATCTAAATTATCATAACGTGTTAAAATTTCATATTTGAGAATTAAGTGTAGAAAAACTAGATTTTCATTAAAAAAAAACTAACTAGTGAAATATTATTAATCAAGTTATTCATTCAGTGACTAAACTTGGTTTGAAGGAATTTACAAGCAAAATAACTTGTTGATACTATTTCTTCCCAAATTACCTGTGAAAGACTGGTATTTTCCAAATTCAGTATTTATTTTGTGACTCTATTTGAGCAGCTGTGATTAAAAGTGGATAAGGAAGTTTGTGTTTTTCTGCTTGCAGTCAGAAAAGCAGGTTGTAGTGCTCTAGACATGAACATAAGAGGTGACAACAGGTGATGAGCTGTTTTATTAAGGAGGGTGACCTTATTTACCCTACCGTATAGATCAAATGTATCTTTATTTCTTTAATTAAACTTCCATTTTAGAAAACTGTTATAAAAACTTTTTTTTTTTTTAATTGAAAGTGTGTAATTATCTCCAGGTAATTGCTTTTGTGCTTCTAAGAATATATTTGGATCAGTAAGTGCCTGGGTTGTTAAATTTTCCATTTTTATTTGTATAAAAATTGGAAGCACAGCTAGCAGAGGGAGCCAAAAAAATCAGGATATTGTGCAGCAGTTTCTGGGCTCTATGTTGGGATCTTTTAGGTAAGCTGGTAATGGGAGGAGCCATCTGAGGACATATGGGTCAGGATTAAGAGGGAAGACCAACATGACTGATGTTGTGAGCGTCTGCCATAGACCTCCTAATCAAGAAGTAGGTGAGGCCCTCTTTGGATAACTAGAAGAAGCATCCACTTGTCAGGCCCTGGTCCTCATTGGGGTGGTTCTAGTCCCCCATGTCTGCTGGAGGGATAGCGCAACAGGACACAAGCAATCAAGGAGGCTTCTGGGGTGCATTCATGATTACTCTAATACAGATGATCAAGGAGCCATCACACAGATGTTTCGCAGGGTGTGATTGTTCTAAACCAGGAAGGAGTGGTCAGTGAAGGCTGGCAGCAACCTTTAGCTGCAGTGACCATGAGATTGTGGAATACAGGATCCTGAGAGGAAGAAGCAGGGCAATAAGCAGGATCACAATCCCGGACTTCAGGGGAGCAGACTTTGGCAGGGAACTGCTTAGAAGAATCCAATGGGAAACATCCCTGGAGTGAAAAGTGGTCCAGGAGGAATTATTCAGATTTGAATGATCATTTCCTCCAAGCTCAAGAATGGTCTACCTCCATTCTTCAGCTGGAATGGAGAAATTCAGGAAATCGAGCAAAGGCGGCTGGATGTCTGTGTGGATTAACAAGAATCTCCTGACAAAACTGAAACACAAAAAGGAGGCATAAAAGAATGAGAAGCAGGCTAAGATGACCGAGGAGGAAGACAGACTTTTCTGGAAGATGCAGGGAGGGAGATAAGAAAAACAAACTTCATTGGATCTGGACTGAGTGAGGAACATAAAAGGCAACAAGAAAGGCTTCTGTAGGTACATCAGCAGCAAAAGAAAGATCAATGCACAAGAAAATGTTGAAGGCCAACTGTCTGGAAAGGAGCTCTGCAGAAAAGGATCTGGGGTTCCTCGTGGACAGGAATATGAACATGAGAAATCAAGGTGCTCTTGCAGCACAGCCAGCCAACAGCCTCGTGGGTTGCATTAGGAGGACCATTGCCAGCAGGTAGATGGAGGTGATCCTTCCCCTCTGCTCAGCACTGGTGAGGCCACATCTGGAGTTCTGGGTCCAGTTCCAGGCTTCCCAGTACAAGAGACATGATCATATTAGAATCAGTCCAGCGAACAGTCACAAAGATGATGAAGGGACTGGAACAGCTCTGTTATGAGGACAGGCCAAGAGGTCTGGGACTGTCAGGGGCGGGGACCTTATCCATATGTACAAATACCTGAAGACCGGGCATAAAGAAGATGATGCCAGGCTTTTCTCAGGGGTTAGTGATCAGAGGCAATGGGCAAATATTGAAATACAAGAAAATTTAAACATGAAAACTTTTTTCCTGTGAGGGTGATTGAATACTGGTGCAGATTTCCCAAAGAGGTTGTGTAGTCTCCATCCTTGGACATATTTAAAACCTGAACACCGTCCTTGCCAACTTGCTGTAGGTGACCTTTCTTTAACCCAGGGTTTGGCTAGATGATCTCCAGATGATCTGCCATCCTCACCTATTCTGCAGTACTATGCAGCTGATACCTTTGAATTCTGTAAGAATGAAAGACTTCCTAAAAGACAGGATGTGGTGTTGAGGTGGTTGCATGCCTTGTGACTTCATTAGTACCTTTGCTTTAGACTGATTTTTTTGTCCAGCCAGAAGTGTACCTGTACATATTTGCTTATATTTTAATCTGTTTGTGTATACTTGAAATACAGAAAAGTAATTTGAATTCTTCATACAACAACCATGATATGGCGTGGTACAGCCCAAAAGATAACTCTAGGCTTGATTACTTGCCAATGCAACTTAGATTTTTACACAGCTTATTATAAATATTCATTAAGATCAGCTAAAGCAATACCTATACAGGGCTCATGGATAGTCATGACAGAGATGCTGTCAAGGGAACAGAGGACCTGATAATATTGGAGGGGTATGGCTGGGTTTGAGGGGGAGATTAACTTTAAAAACTATTTCAGTATAGCTCCAACGAATTCAGCAAAACTTCACTGATTTACTCCTGGAAGTATTTGGTCCCAAATAATGAAGTATTTGGGAATTCTGAAATTATATCTACTGTTAGACATGCTGCAAAAAGATATTATTCCTTTTTTTCTCCTTTTGGGCATTCTCTTCTTATTTGCTACTTGATTCCTGCATCTTGATTAAAATCCCAGCTTTGCTGAAACTACTATAACTTTGGCAATCTTAAACCAAATTTTTAAAAAGGGAAAGTTCTTCATGTCTGCTTAAGACAGGCACACTATGTCTGCCTGCTTCTCTGCCTAACTTTTTATCCTATCATATGAATTATTTTGTAGGACATTGTGATCTCAGCCTATCAAACATTTTTTAATTAACTCTTCATGTAAGTTATATGCTTTAAAAAAAATGTGCAAATATTCGCAGGGCCCAGCTTTCCAGTAGTATTTTATGACATGTACAACTGTAAAACATTCCTATAAGATACTCTAGCATTTATGATGTCATTTATGCCCAGGCATGATAAAATTCAAGAATTAGATAATTAATATCTAATTCAAGAATTAGATAATTTAGAAATGCTTATCTAAATTCTACTATAAAGTAAAAAAAGATTACTTAAATGCTAAAACCCAAAAAAGAATATACATGCATTCTCATCTAGTTAGGAAAATAAAACGGCTGCAGATAAAAGGCAAGAATCTGAGATATAATAAACTTTTGCCAGACTCTGGTAGCAACGTAATAGGAATGTAAGTTTTTTCAAGCTTTTTTAATAAAGTGTAAATTGATTAAAATTTTCTAATCTGCCAAATATCAGGGGTTCATTTTAATTTTATTGAAAAAATATTAGAGCTGGCTCCCTTTTAAAAACATAGAAACTAACTGAGAACATAGGATTTGTTGATTCAGAAACTGATTATTACAGTGCATGAACTAATGATCAGTGACTAGGGCTAGAATTAATTAATATGGCTTTTGATAAAGTTTCTGCATCACATTATCATATTACTATGACTCTAAAACATAATTAATTTTTGCAAAAGTAGTATTACATGGAAGATTCTCTACACATATAAATCACCATAGCCTCTGTGGAGTGAGTTTGTAAATAACAGCTAAATATCTCATTCTCTTTTTGTATTAATTGTGTGCAGAATAGCTGTAAAAGGCCAATCTTTTAAAAACAGGTAGATATTATTTTTTCCTCATTGACAAAATGTAGCCTGAAAATATCATTCTCCAAATCAGTGAAAAATATTTCTGGTCATAACACATGATATGAATTAGCTAGATTGACTTACTTGCCAGGGGTGTAAAGTTTTACATGTTACAAGCATATTTATTTCTTACTCATTCTAATAGGGGAATAATCACTTCTGGCAGTATTAATTCACATATCCACACTTTAGAGAACATTGAACCATATTTTTTCAACTAACTAACTAACTAAGATTTACACACCGATATTTATGCCAGATTCTTGATGCGTATTATCCCATCAGAGACCCATAGACCACGAATATTTTAAGCATGGGTGATTTGAAGCAACTGAGCATGAGAAACTTTGAAACTGCAACCTCTTAAAACTCTAATGAGCAGCATATCCTTTGGATTAATTCTTATCACTTTGTAAACTACTTCCTTTCCAAATGAGCCTACTCTGAGTTTCTAAATCTCAGAACTGTATTCTCAGGTGCCATGAACGGCATCAACGAACAACCTTGAAAATCTTGTAAATTATTAGTGTACCGCATATGACTTGTTGTTTTTCAAGACAAAGGGCAAAGTTCCAGATGTTGGTGGATAGCATAGAATATTAATGGTTTATTTATTTATTTATTTATTTAATCTGTGGGTTTTAAGCAGCATGAGATAATACTTAATTTATAAAAACATGGAGGATGTACCTGTGAGCTATGAGTGTATCTATGCTGTGCTGCATAAATTCTCCAGGAAAACATGTAGGACACTGAAACTTTTATGAAATTTAATAAGAGATTTTAGCTGGCTGCTCTGATTGTTTTATGATATTGCTCCTATGTGACCAGACACTTCTGCTTATTGAGCAATTACAAGGGAAAAGCATTGAAAGAACAAGTCTCAAGATATTTCTTAGGCACTCAGGATTCAGAAGTAATTAATTCTGAAGATATGTATGCTTTTCTTTATACTAAATGCAAGGGAATGAATTAATTGAAATTATAACCATACCAAAAAATACCAGCTCAGTTAAGAGTAAGTCAGGTTTACAGGTCTAAGAAAGAAGTTAAAGTAAATGCAGGCTTTTTTTGTGATAGTGTCTTGTGTTCTTACTAAACTGTTTAAAACACTTCCTCACCCTATCAGGCAAATAACATGCATTTATGGAGCACTTCAATACTAACATGAATTGTATTTGACCTTGATAGAACTGCAATGCTAACGTGTATTACATTTGCTTATTATGCTCATGGTAGGTCAACATTTGGGTTTTCAATGGAGAAAGAGCGGTCCCCTCCCAGGAGGGCTTTAGCCCTAGCATTTCCCATGTCCATGGGACCAATCCACAGAGTGCCTGCTGCAGGTGCCCAACCCACTTGTCTGTCAGCAAGCAGCAACAGTGACTTCAACTCCATCATCTCCACAGGTATGTGCTCTCTGTTTTGTTTCCAGCCACAGACTCTTAGCTTTGCAGAGGGAAGGAGGGAAAGAAGGATGTGGGGCAGTGCTTCTTCATATCTGTGGCTGAATTTTACTGTTTAGTTGGTATGATTTTTGCTGTCCCTAACTACTTTCCTTTGTATGTTGCATTGGTGATCTCTGATAATTATCATTTCCAGGTTTAGATGGAGGAAAGAAGAAACTGCAGTGAGACGAGGTTAATAATTGTTCAGAGGTGGCAGGAAAGAATCTCTGAAAGCTTTCTGGAAATGTAAAAATTTTAACAGTTGTCTGTTTAAAATTTCACATTTGTCTTCAATAACTGTGTTTTCATTGTGAAGGAAAGAAACTGGGAATATCTTCTATGAAAGAGGCTGTAATTTTTATAAGTAATGCATGTTGTGGTTTCAGCCCAGCCAATAACAAAGCACTATGCACCCACTCGCTCACTCCTCCCTGCCCCTCTCTTGTGGGATGGAGAGGAGAATCAGAAAGGAGAAAAGAAAAAAAAAAAAACAAAAAACAATGGAACCTCATGGATTGAGATAAGGACAATTTTCTGGGACAACACAGAAAGAGAAGTTACAACAACAACAATGGTACTAATAAAAGAATATACACAATGAGTGACGCACGGTGCAACTGCTCACCACCCAGAACCCAACGCTCCACCGCTTCCCCCACCGAGAGCAGAGAGACTCCCCCCAGCCCATTCCCCATTTATATGCTGAGCATGACGTCACATGGTATGGAATATCTCCTTAGCTAGTTCAGGTCAGCTGTCCTGGCTGTACCACCTCCCAGATTCCTGTGCAAATTAACTCTATCCCAACTGAATCCAGGACATTATCCACCCCTTATTCTATATTATCTACATCATGCCCAGATCCTACATTTTCCAATTAATCACCACCACTTTCCTTGTCCTTGAGATAGATATATACACAAGTTTATGGACAACCCCCCACACACAAATAGCATTCTTTTAGTCTATAGGCCGTCCCTTCAATGCATCCATCAATTTTATTTACTCCATGACTTTGGGGCTCCAGCTGTTGTAACAGTCCTTCCGGATAGGAGGGATGGTGTGTGGTGTTGGGTTGTTGCATGCTGCCTCTGCAGCTTGTGGCTGGTGTGTTTGTTGCAACCCACGCCCTTGGTCTGCGGGTTGAAGATGTCGATCTTGAGGAAATTGCTGCACACCAGTTCAAGTTCTATCACTGTTGCAGTTGGCTTCGTTTCAAAGTCCATCCTTCAGTCATTTGCATAATTCTTACTGTAATACCCTTGATATGGTATTGTTATGGAAGCAAGCACAATCAAATCTAATGGGTGTTAAAACTCAGATTTATTCTTCAGTAAAAAGTTAGTTAGAATTCTGGTAACATTTGTAAACCACAGGCTCAATGATATAATGGGAATTAGTACTACACAGCTGACTCAAGAATTTTTAAGGTTTAGAAATAATGACTCAAAATGTGCGTATTACCTAAAAGATGAGGGCTTTCAACCTGCAGGAGTTACCTAGGGCAGCAACCCAACCCAAGGGGAGAGTCCCCAACTGCAAATCCATTGCCCCGAGGAGGACTGATTTCTCTCTCTCAAAATGTCCTACCCTTGTCAAATCTGACCTGTGGTCATTTTAATCCCTATTGGACAAAAGGTCACTTCAGTATTCCTGGTGCATCTCGATTGGTCAGTTCAATTTTCAACCTATTGCCTCTGGGGTTTGGTTTTTTTTTTTTTTTCCTCTCCTCCCTGCCTGGAGAAGTTTTGTTTCCTGTTGAGGGGCTGGGGAAGGAGGGGGGGTGTACTGCCACACAATCCACCCTGTGACCACAGTCACGATTTTACTGGTTTCCTTGGAGTGGTGGTACTGTCACCTCTTGCCTCCAAAGTTAAAAGGGAGAGCAGTCTGATGAATTTGACGCTCATTGTGAGGCACCATTCCATTCTGGTCTAGAATTAAAGTGGAATATCTGACACAGGGATATCCAGCACAGGAACAGGTTTTAAGGGAATATACTTAACCATTAGTACAGACTTCACTACCATGCATTGGATACAACTTATTGCAATACAGATTACAGTAATGATAACTATAAGCATTATTAAAGATTGGAGAAGACTGCTTATCCACCCTGTCAAAGAAAATCTGAGCATATCAAAACCCTTTCCTAACCAATTAGTCCCTAGTGCAGAAGTGATTGCTTCTGAGTCTCTTGACGCTTTATTTATTTTGTTGATTTGATCTTGAAGCAGCATTGACACTCTAGGAATGTAAACACAGCCATTGTCCATGGACAGGTTCAAAACTCCACATACACCCTTCTCTTTCAGTAGCATCAAATCCAGTACAGCTCGATTTTGGATAGTCATTTTACCAGTATGTTGTAACTGATTGTCCAAGAGTCAGATGTAACATTGGCTAAAAGCCTGATAGTTGCAAACTCAGTCCTAGAATGCTCTATCAGTGTTCTATTGAGTACCATATGCAGTCACCCCCAATGGAATTTCAGGGCATGGTGTAGTACCATTCCAGCTCCCCCCCATGATCACATGGGTTGGTTGGAGGATATAGTTACATCTGGTGTTCCATACCAAACTAGCATTTACCGCACCTGGTGATCAACCATAGACAACATGAGTATAATCTCCTTCCCCATCCAATCTGAACCTCCAACTATAACTGCTGCATTGCTCCAATGTGAGCTCAAGGGCTTGCGATACATTGATGTCCATCATTTTTTCCATGATATTATCATCCAGATCTTCACCATTCATGCCTGCCACTATTATCACTACCAGTGGAAGCACTGGAATGGCTCATTTCTTCATTGTCCTGTAAGAAAGAACAAAACTAGGCCTTGGTCTTAAAACCAGGTCACAGGATTAGAAGTCTGGCTTTATCCCCCAGGTGCTGATGCGGTAAATCTTCCAATCCCGTCTAAGGTTTCCCAGGTATACAAGCCTCTGGGTTTTGCTAAGGTCATAGGAACAATACTAATGGAGCGCAGTTTCGTCATGACAGGTTGGCCCACGTATGTTCCCAGTGGGAACTGGCGTCTCTGATTGTCTGGTATAGAGTCATTGCCTATAGTCTCATAGAACAAAATGCTCGAATTTTTGCACTTCCATAATTTCCCCATCAGTTATTAATAGTAAAAACTGCCTGTGGTAATCGTGTGTCCCAGTTATGGCGTGAGACATCAGCATGTTTTTTGATTAAACCATTGGTTCGCTCAATTATACCATTCAGCTTGTCTATCCCAATCTTCCTTCCCACTGTTGACCATCCTGATTTAGGCCAGGTGATCCACCTGTTGATTCCATTTCGCAGCTGGAGTTCTATCCTGATCATGTCCTTTCACCCATCCCACCTTTAAAGGTCGAGACCTCCATATTGCCAGGTCATATTTCCAGCCCTCTGTCCTCCACACTTTCGCACAACCTATTTCCCACTTACTAGATTCCCACTGACATATCCACTCTGTAGCACCCTTAAAGGTCACGTAAGAGTCAGTATAAACAATGGTAGCACCATTCTCTATGGCCAGTAATAAAGCCCGTAGTTCTACTTTTGCACTACCTTCACCCTCTTCCTCAGCTGTCTTCCTAGTACCAATTTCCAATGCCACTGCTTTATATTGCCATTTTGTTCTCACTTGACGGGCAGATTCATCTGTGAATGACACTCCCTGCATATCTCTTCCTGCCACAAATTCGGGTGCCTCCTCAACTGGAGAAGGTTTGTAAGTTTGACCCAACAGTGTTGGATCAGGGTTCACAGGCTGCTGTAGTTTGAAAATCTTAACCAGAACCTCCTTTAGCAGGAGCAATTGGCTTATCCCTTCTAGGTATGCATAACATTTCCTAACTGTGGCCGTTTGGGCTACTCCTTCTGGAGGAGGTGACCCATTGAGGATTGAATTTAAGAGAGGGAAAGGACCCTGTACTATAACATCTTGTGAGGTATACAGCTTTTCAGCCTCCTTAACTGCTCTAGTGAGGGAAAGGACCCTCTCTTCCCAATCTGAATATCATTGCTCAGTCTCCTTAAATGAAGTGGAAGAGAATAATAAAGGCCTAGCTGGTCCTTGTGGCCCCTTTTGAAACATGCCACAGTACAGGGGTGTTGCCTATCGCTTTCGGCAAGCTCCGCTCTGTTGCTGGACTGGCCTGAGGTTATCCGCACCTCAGGGCCATTGAGCACAGACACCAATATGAGGATGCAGCAAGTGGCGTTTATTCAACTGCGCAACAGCATTATATAGTCGTCTTGTCTTGTGCTAGCTCTCGCGATAAGCAGCAACAGCAGCGTCCCATCCATAATTCCGCCTACCTTTCCGTCACATCCCGAGATCTTCCGCTCGCCACATCCCTACACGGGGGATGTGTGGCAAATCCCCATTCCACCTTTAATGGATCTCATGGGTGCAACGGGCCTAGTCTCTGATAAGCCTTAAGCTCATCTTTCAGAGTGTTAAGGGCTTCTGTGTGTTGCAAAGTTCAATTCCATTTCCTATTCTTTCGGAGCAAGTCATAGAGAGGGCAGGCAATCATTGAAAACCCTGGTACATGTTTTCTCCAGTAGCCCAAAGTACCAAACAGCTGTTGTAATTCTTTTTTTTTTTATTGCCTGGAGTCTGTCCCTTTTCAACAGCTGATAGAGTGTTGTCAGGTGCCGCAATTGCTCCAGCTATCCACCATGACCCCAGAAACTTAATTTCTTGTCCAGGACCTTGACATTTAGAAGACGGAACATCTAGCCCAGTCTTGACTCACAGATTCCAGATGTCCTCAGCTGTCCTACTTGTTCCTTGTTATCCCCACTGACTAGAATTATCATCTATATATGGATGTATGTGATCACCTGATGGGTAATTCCACAGCATCAAGGAGCTTGGCTAAAGCATTGTAAGCAATAGTCGGGGAATGCCTATATCCCTGAGGAAGTCAATTAAAAGTGTATTGTGTTTCCTCCCACCTGAAGGTGAACTGGGATTTGTCCTCCTCCCTTAGGGGAACCATAAAAAAACATATCTTTGACATCTAAAGCAGCCATCCATGGGTGGGCTGCAGCCTGTATTGCTGTTACTATTGAGGTTATACTTGGAACAGCAGCAGTTAATGGTAGGGTATTACTGTTCAATCTCCTATAATCAATTGTTAGTCGCCACTTCCTATCTAGTTTATGGACTGGCCAAACAGGAGAATTTTAAGGGGAATGCGTGTGACATGATCTCTCTTCTCAAGATCATTAATTACTTCAAATGCCCTGTTTGGCAGTGGCTGGCAGTGGGTATTGAGAGACATTGGTTACTTTAGATTGCAGTAATGCAGGAGCAGCCTGCAAGGTTCTCATGTGGATAACCTCTGCCCCTCTGCCCCTGAAACTCCACACCCTGCCATCTGGTAGGTACCCTTGTTTGCCCATCAGCACATCAAATCCCAATATATTTCCTTCCCAGGGGCTCAAAGCCACTTCCACAGCAGTCATTCTCTTTTCCCCAGGTAGCCAGGGTTGGGTTCGAGCTATGGGACATTTTTCTGCTGCTGCTGTCACTCCTATAATGTTTATAGCCTTTCTCGATGGTTTAATTTCCAGTTCGCTAGCTTGTTGTTAATCTAAAACACTGATTTGGGCTCCTGTATCAATTAAGAATTCCAAACTTATTTGTCTTGGACCCACAGGAATGTGTATATAAGGATCTTTATAGTTTCGTTTCCTGTTGGGGGGGGGGTGTGTACTGCCACAGGTATATAGCCACTATAGATGTAATGACATACAATGGCAGGTTATTTAGCAGTTAACATCATACAGCCTAATTCACTGGCTATTCTCTCCCAAAATCAAATCTCCTTGAGGTACACATCGAACTTCCCCGTCCTTCTGCATCACCCACCAAGTGCACCCAGTCCTTGAGCAAAAGCAGTCCCGTGGATGGGTTTGTCTCTGCCTGAGGCAGGACTATCCCAGACTGTCTTCCCTAACATACTCTTCATGTGCACTACAGGGACTTTATCTCCTTCTACAGTATGTGGAAGTCTTGACTGGGTGGGACCTGCCTGATTGGCAGATCCTTTAGTATTAACTAACAAGGTGGCTTTTGCTAAATGTGTATCCCAATGTTTGAAAGACCCACCCCCATTGCTCTCTGTGCAGTTTTCAGCAGTCCATTGTGTTGTTTGATTTTTCCAGAGGCCAGTGAATGATAGGGGTTGTGATATACCCACTCAATGCCATGCTCTTTGGCCGAGGTGCTATGAGGTTGTTTCAGAATTGAGTCCCGTTGTCCAATTCAATTCTTTCTGGGGTGCCATGTCACCACA
>VYZV01015284.1:23005-41885 GCA_013401275.1 Pandion haliaetus | reverse complement strand
AATGAACTGTAAGAAAGACAACACAACACATTTCTGTTTATACTGGAATAAATAGAATGAAGTTACACTAGGCTAGAGTGGAATAAGATTAAATCTATCCAGGAGCATAACTCAGCCTTACTCCAGCCATCCACTTTGCAAAATCAAAAAACATGTGCGCGCGCGCACAAATAAATAGAAGCATTTGATAAAAGAGTTGAAACTGCTATATTGTTCTGGAAGGTATTTGAGTCATTTTCAGGATCCGGTTGAAGTCTCCTAGAATCAAAAATTTTATTTATATCTCAAATGAATCAGATATGACTATGCAAGATGGAGCACTGAATCTGCTGCTGCTTCAGATAAGAAAGATGCAGATGTGAATTCTGCTGGAGACAAACTGTTGTTGATTGCAGACTGCCCCAGCTCCTAGAAATGAAATGCATAAATGTTTGTAGGATCAGTGCCTCAGATAATGAGGTGAAAGATGTACAATCAAGTCATTTGCAAATGTTACGGTAATCATGAAGCCAGAGCTAAATAAGCTTGTATGCTCCTCAGTCAAACAGTATACACTGGCTGTTGAGAAGTCTTTTCTTTCAGAAATTAGGATCTAAACTCAGTAGAACTGCTTTATTTTTATTGTCAAATACAGACCTGTTAAACAGTACATTTAATACAGAAGTAGTAACTCAGAAGCCCAGAATCTTTCCGTTACAAAAGAAAGCATTAAATACACCTAGACTGGCATAGCTCTGTTGCCAGTCAAGGTTGTCTTTATTGCTGTGCCCAGGGTGAAAAAGTATCTATAGCCCCATATTTTGGCTTTCTTAAGACTTATCAGCGTGGTGTGAGTTCTGGAGAGAAACAGAGAGACAGCGTTGTGAAGCCTCCCCAGAGAGGACAAGTTTTCAAAGTAAAATCCTAAGGCAAAGCTTTTAGAGTAATGTTATGTAAATAAGCAGTAAGACTGACTGAAATTTCAGCTGTAGTGCTCTTTGATTTTGCTTTTAAAGTTTCTGCTTTTTGGAGTTCACTGTAACCTCATTATGTTTTGCTGGCACTTTCTCTAGGAGAAGCAACAGCTGCATAGCACTGATAAACCTTAGGAAGGCCGAAATGCATGACTGCGGTTGGTGCTCCAGTCTAAGTCGACCATATGTAACAGCTCTCACCCGGCACCATTTGCTGTAGTTAAATCTCAAATTCTATCTTGTACTGTAAAATGTAGTTAAATAAGAGTCATCCATAACAGTAAATCTCTAAAGAAAAAAAAAAATATTTCAAAAATCAGTGCATTATTCTTCAATTTGTTATACAACTATTATTACCATATGCCTCTATCAATATCGACTGAATGTGAAATCATTGCAAGGAAGTTGACGAGCTCAGAAACAGCTTTATGCATTAATTATTGTTTTTAGTAGCCACAGAAATAAACAGATGATGCTTCTAAAACTCCCTTGAATATGTAGCAATGTATAAAAAAATATATTGTGAAATGAAATATTTGATCAATTATTAAATCATTGATAATCTTGATAATATTCAATATTGAAAAATGCTGTGCTTTTGCCAAATATATCATTCCAGGCTGCAATAGTCTTGTCTTACTTGAATGATTTAAACTAAAACACAAAAGATTTTTTTTCTTTCTTGCTGATTCTGTAGATTATATAAATAATCTTTTCCAATTGCTTTATCTTCCTAAATTTCTATGGAAAGAGAAGAAGGAAGTCAAAAAGTCCAGTCATATACTAGCATTGTCCTATTAAAAATGCTTGGGAAGGTGCAGAATTTCTCCCAGTCTCAAGATAGAAGAAAATAAAAAAGGATGTGAAAAGAAATACGAAATTGAGAGACACAAAGTGATAAAATACCAAGCTTTCTCCATATGTGATTGGTCTGTGGAGTTATTACACTGTGCAACTCATTGGTTCTAAGAATTTAATAAAAGTGAAAGAGGGATTTTCACATTTAGTGATCATACAGAACTATGACTAAAGAAAATAAATATATAGGAAGGGACATGAAGCCCTGTGCCTCCAAATATAAACCAATCTCTAACTGAAAAAGGCCACTTGCCTGTAGTTAACAGTCCTGTCTGTATCTGCGATCCTGCACCCACTATGAGAAGTATCTTTGTGAATAATCTCAATAACAGCAGGTGGTTTACAGAGGCACGCTTCACCTTCAAATAGAATCCATGACAGTTGGGATCTTTGGACCTTTGCAAGTCAGATCTTAATTGTACAAAAATTCTGTACAGAAAAACTGGTGCCCATGTTATTTCATGTCAGCAAGAATGCCAGTTCTCAGGCAGGACTACTAAAGCTTTGTATTTGGATCATAAAACATTCATAAAGATTTATATTTACAGATCACTGATCTAGTTATGATTCTTCAAAATCTTCTGATAAAACCAGAAAAATTGACAAAAGTCTCAAGAGTAGCTGCAAAAGTGTACTGAAGGTGGAGCTTGAAGGTCATCTTAACCCAAGTAAATTTGAGTTAGAAAAAGTATTTGGCCTATTGCGAAGAAAGCTTTCTTTAATTTGAGTTGAACTCAATAGGTTTTTTCTTAAGTTAATTTCTTTGTAGGGTTGCTGTCAAGTATTTCTAGTTTAGTGAATGCTCAACCAAAATTCTGGACTAAAAGGAGAATCCCTATGTCATCAAGGTTTTTGCTCTGTAGTAGACAAGTGTGATTCCTTCCAAACTCTCATCTCTTTTCCAGTTGTGTGAATCTTTTTTACTTTGTATTTATGGGCAAGCCTGCAGAAGCAGTCACATAGTGCAGCATTCTGACTCCAGTGATCAATTCCAGATGCTCCAGAGAAGTCTTAGTTAGGAGGTGCAGGAAGGCTCCCAAATTATGTGGTTTCAATTTCTCTGCAGCTTAGACATCAATTTAGAGCCTGCAAAAAAACCCAAAATTTATTAAGTCTTACAAAATGTTGATCAGTCTCATGACCAGCTTGAGTGGTTCTGAAATCCATACAAAGGTTCTTTCTAACTCTTTGGCCTAGCTAATAAACTTTCTGTAGCAGGGAATTCACCACTTAATTACACAATTTATATGAAAACCCCCACTTCCTTTATCAGTCTTAAATTTCCTACTTCTTTAATTTCAGTAAATGTCCCATCGATTTTAGGTTTCAGAACACAATTTGCTATGCTTTACTGTATTTTTATATCCCATTAGTTATTGAATTTCTTTCTAAAGTGTACAATTCCAACCGTTTTATTTTTTTGTCTTCCTTCTTCTGTGAAACCTGCTTATACTGCCTACACAGTTTTTAGGACAGCTACGTCTCCAATCTTGCCTTCAGTCTTAGAGAGCCAATGCAGTACTAATTAATAATAGTTCTATTTTCATAGAAAATATTCATGTGCTCTAATTCTGATAAAAGAATAGACTTAAGATACGAACTATTGTCATCCATGGGAACAAAATTTCTAAAACAATAAGGGGGTAGATGCTGGAAATTCTGAATCTCATTTCCCTCCAAGAAAATGTCCCAGAGACATATTTCTCTCCCTCAATGTCCTTTGCTAGTCACAGAACCAGCCTCCTGCATACTTCTGTTGCTTTTGAGACACTGAGGTCAGATATTTTACAGACTTAAAACACTTAATAGTGCTGAAGTTTTCTGACGATATAGTTCTTTTACAAATTGCTCACTTTGAACATGAACGAGATTTGTTCTAACCTCTGCTAGATAGTGCGCAATGAGATATCTACATACACAATAATCTTCAAATGATAAAAATCCATCTCAGAAAATCTGACTGAGAAGGTATTTTAGGGTGAATAAAGTACATGAGGTTAATAAAATATGCAGACTTGCAAATGGATTTGATTCAACAGAAAACTTTTTAAGTGTTACTAGCATAAAAAGAATGTAACTTGGGAGACAGACAAAGCTCGTTTGCCAGATTTTTTACTGTAGTTGTTGAGAGATTTCTGCTAGAGAAGTGCTCTCATACTGAGTCCAAGGGTGTTTACATGCTGTAATGTAGCATTTTGCAGGTGTCAGTGCTGGCTGTAAGTCTGCTGCCTGTGGAACTGCAAGGAGCGTCCTGCATCCTAGCTGGTTTTTAGGTATCTCTACATGGCACTGCATTTTGTAGTACAGACACAGCTAAGAATACAAATAATGACCCTTTTTTCCTATCTTTTCTAGCTTACATTTGAAGACCAAGATGAGACCAGGAAGAGGTGATTTAGGGGATTTTTTGATATTTCTGGTCTAATTATAAATAAAAAATTCCAAAGCATTTTGTAACTCTGAAATGCAGTACTAGACAAGACTATAAAGTCACCCATGCTTAAGGGAAAGAATCAACCAGAAAATCAGGATCTTGATATATCTACTAGCTTTAGCCTGATTTCCATCCAATTTATTTATGAATGGTATAAGGCATAGTTTGTTGTTTTGTTTAGTAACAAAGAGAGTAAGTGTCCTGGTTTTGGCTGGGATAGAGTTAATTTTCTTTCTAGTAGCTGGTATAGTGTTATGGTTTGGATTTAGTATGAAAATTATGTTGAAAACACACTGATGTTTTCAGTTGTTGCTAAGTACTGTTTAGACTAATTCAAGGATTTTTCAGCTTCTCATGCCCAGCCAGCAAGAAGGTTGGAGGGGCACAAGAAGTTGAGAGGGGACGCAGCCAGGACAGCTGACCCAAACTGCCCAACGGGGTATTCCATACCACGTGACGTCATGCCCAGTATATAAACTGGAGGGAGTTGGCCTTGGGCGGATCGCTGCTCAGGAACTAACTGGGCATCCGTTGGCAGGTGGTGAGCAATTGCATTGTGCATCATTTCTTTTGTATATTTCAATTCTATTACTATTATTATTCTTATCTTATTATTGCTATTATTATCATTATTAATTTCTTCCTTTCTGTCCTATTAAACTGTTCTTGTCTCAACACATGGGTTTTACTTTTTTTTCCCAATTCTCTCCCCCATCCCACTGGGTGGCAGGGGGAAGTGAGTGAGTGGCTGCGTGGTGCTTAGTTGCTGGCTGGGGTGAAACCACAACAATAAGAAACAGAGAGAGAGGAGAAACACACAGAGGAAAAAAGAACCTATTCATAATGTTCTAGGCAGAAAGATGTAAGCATGGAAAGACAATGTGATGGTGCTGTTATATTTTACAATCAATCAGATGCATTTCAACCTATTTTTGAGGGCAACAAATGTAAGTACAGAAGAAATTAGAATAGGATCTCCATCTTTTCAAAGGTGGAGAGTCTGGAAGAAAGCAAGCACATGTGTTCTCCATTATGCAAAGATTTTACATTTCAGACTTGCAAAGGAGATGAACATTATCCTCATGTTTAAGGCACATAAACTTAGTCTGATCCACCCAAGACAGAAAATCATAAACTACACCCCAAACTGTATTAATTCATTGGTGTTCCTTTGGCACTGAGCTCAGTAAGAGCAGGATTCTATCCTCGGTTTCTGAGAATGGATTGTAGATACACTGGTTACTAGCTTTCATGTCAGAGTAGTGCTTCCTACACTCATTATGGTTAAAATAATATCACCCAAAGAAACTTTTTAAGGAACAAAAGCTGTTGTGATAATTTTATTTTATCATGGAATTCTCAACAAAATAAGTTGCAGTAAAAATACCAGTTATTCAGAAACAAGTTATTTACATAAATTGTCCTGCAAAAAAGTAGCATAATTTGTCTATTGTTTAATTGTTCAGATAATACTGTGTTGTCTTACACCTTTCTGTCATAAAAAACAACCTCTTTTATCAAGTTCTAACCTTCATACAGACATATATTAGTATTATTTCCTGATTCATTTAAACATCATCTGAATACAGCAATCAATTGCCTAACAGTTGAAAAGGTAAGAGCTGGGGAAATGAGAATATGTTTTTATCATTGCAGGTTAAGAAAGTTATAGAACTTCCTTCCACTTATTTCATAAATGTTGGGCTATAATTACAATGATGCATACAACAAAATAATTCCTTCCTAGAAAAGATTTTAAAGTAGTACAATAAATTGTCACTTGGATAGCAACACTTATAACACAAAAGAAAAAATGAAAGAGAAAAAACCACCCATATCTAGGCAGTTTAGCTGGATAGATATGAAACTTCTCTCACAATTGTCTGACAATAGCTGTTACCTCCTCTAGTTCAAGGACAAAAAAATTAGCCACAGATATTTTCTTCATTTTGAAAAGACTGGCAAGTAGTCCTAAAGTACTAAAGGCTGCTTTTTTTGCATTGTAGCTAGACAGGCACACAGCTGAAAAACAAGTGTAAAAGTAGTAATAAGTGAAGGAAAAACTTTTTCATTAGGGATTTTCAGTTCATTAGAAATTGGATAAGTTTAGTAAATCTGTGAACAGGTATGGAGAGCAAAATTTTTTCAAGCAACTCTAGCCTATACATTAGAAATTACCTAAACAATGTATCACAAATAATCACTGTCATTTCCTGGCAAGTGATTTATATGGGAGGTGAGAGGGAGACAAGAAGGAGGCAAGATAAGTTACGTTATTTATTTAAAATGTTAAGACTGCAATTTAGCATGCAAGCTTCTTCTATAATTCGGAAGAAATATGAAAATCTATGGTCTTTTCAAATCTTGAAACACAACATAGCAGCACAAAGTCAAGTTGGAGGTCAGTCAGTAGTGGTGTACCCCAGGGGCTGATACTGGGGCCAGTCCTGTTCAACATCTTCATTAGCAATCTGGATGATGGGAGAGAGCACACCATGAGCAAACCTGTTCACGGATGATACAGAACCAGGAGGAGCAGCTGATATACCACACGGTTGTGCCACCATTTGGAGGGACTTTGACAGGCTAGAGAATTGGGCCAAAAGAAATCTCATGCAGTTCAACAAGGGGAAATGCAAAGTCCTGTAGCTGGTGAGGAATGATCCCAGGCACCAGTACATGCCAGTGGTCAACCATCAGGAAAGCAGCTCCGCATAGAAGGACCTTAGGATCCTGGTAGACAAAAAGCTGACCATGGGCCAGCAAGGTGTTCTTGTAGCAAAGAAATCCAAGAGTATCCTGGGCTGCTTTAGGAAAATTGTTGCAGTAGGTCAAAGCAGGTGATCCCCTCTACTCACTGGTGGGACACATCTGGAGTACTATGTCCAGTTCTGGGCTTCTCAGTTCAAGAAAGATATGGACATCCTGAAGCAAGTCCAAGGCAGGTCCACAAAGGATTAAGTGACTGGAGCATCTTATGAGAATAACTACGGCTCTTCAGTCTGGAGAAGATAATACTCAGGAGGGATCTTACGAATGTGTACCAATGTCTGATAGGAGGGAATGAAGAAGACTGAGTCACACTCTTCTCAGTAGTGCCCAATAACAGGACAAGAGGCAATGGGCAAAAATCTAAAAACAGGAAATTCACAAGAAACACAAGAAAACACTTGGGCTACATGGCCTGTAGAGGGCCCTTCCAACTAACTTATTCTGCAATTCAGTGATTACAGTAGTGCAGAGTGCAGAGCATAAGAGAAGCTTGTGCATCAGTGCCCTTTTGGTAACTGGAGACCCCACCACACCTAGCATCAAATATAGTCATGTTTGTTTGGTATAGCCCTGTAGAAACTGTAATTTGATTTCATGGTAGAATGACTGTCAGGAACAAGACTGAATTACAAGATTTCTTAAAGTTCTTTAACAGTGTTGCTATGATTGCAGGTGGTCTTAGGGGATTTTAAATGGAAGTGGCTGTAGCTATATAGAGCTGTAGCTACCTTCTCCCTCTCAAGCCTTCTCCATATCCAAGCTAACACCACATTAAGTAATTTTGAGGCCAGTTTATTTAAACCACTGCAATGAAAACAGCCTAAGCTAAATCAACATATACCCCTTCTCCAACTGCTTTAAGAATGTCTACACAAAAGATTAGAATGTCTACACAAAAGATTACTTATGTGCCTGAGACATGTCCACTTTTTACAACTGTATCAGCTAGCCTAATAAGAGATTTTATTTCTCCCTAAAAACCCTGCCAGTTACTTAGCAGCAGCTTATATATAAGTTGCTCTGTGACCAGTGTAATTAATGAAGTATGTGTTCAGTACAGTTTGGATTTCAGAGTGATCTCATATGTGGATTCTCTGATATCTAATAAAGGCTGAATTCAAGCTCTGTTTCTTGTACCCAGCAGCCCACCTTTCTGAACATTGCTGGAATTTAGTACATTTAGGACTTCTACCTCTTTCTCTAAGTTTAGCTGCAATCTGCAACCAAGAACAAAAGCTGCTAGCATATACACTGTTGTGGTTTAACCCCAACCAGCAACTAAGCACCAGGCACCTGATCACTCACTTACCCCCCCACCCAGTGGGATGGGGGAGAAAATCAGGAAAAGAAGTAAAACTCATGGGTTGAGATAAGAATGGTTTAATACAACAGAAAAGAAGAAACTAAAAATGGTAATGACAACACTAATAAAATTACAACTGTAATAATAAAAGGATTGGACTATACAAGTGGTGCACAATGCAATTGCTCACGACCCGCCAATCACGGCCCAGTCTCCAAGCAGCGATCCCCCCTGCCCCCACTCCCCCCAGTTTATATACTAGACATTACATCACATGGTATGGAATACCCCGTGGCCACTTTGGGTCAGCTGCCCTGGCTGTGTCCCCTCCCGTCTTCTTGTGCCCCTCCAGCCTTCTTGCTGGCTGGGCATCAGAAGCTGCAAAATCCTTGATTTTAGACTAAACATTACATAGTAACAACTGAGAACATGAGTGTGTTATCAACATTCTTCTCATACTTAGCTCAAAAACATAGCACTGTACCAGCTACTAGGAAGACAATTAACTCTATCCCAGCTGAAACCAGGACATACACACAGATATGTGTGATAAAAATGCTACTGAAATTATGTATATATGCAACATGTCTGGTTTTAACCTGAGGGCTTTGGCAAGACAAACAGAACATGGCAACCACTGACAAGTTTATGGTGATTTTAGTCAGTGCTTGCTTTGTGTATATTTCCCAAAGAGGGAGACTCTTTTTGAGTTTGTGAGCAAGAATAACTGAAAATAAAAGAAAATGCAGAGAAATAAGCAAAGATGGAATATCTGGGGTGGGAACGATTTATTTGTGGTGGCATCCTCCAGCATGTTTGGTGTTGTGTTTTAACCCCAGCTGGCAACTAAGTGCGACGCAGTCACTTGCTCGCTTACCCCCAGCAGGATGGGGGGAGAGAATCAGAAGGTGAGAAAACTTGTCNGTTTTATTGCTGTGCATGATGGTCTGGAACATCCCTTTGGGCAGTTGGGGTCAGCTGTCCCAGCTGTGTCCCCTCCCAACTCCTTGTGCCCCCCCAGCCTCCTCACTGGGGGGGTGGGGTGAGGAGCAGAAAAGGCCTTGGCTCTGTGTGAGCACTGATCAGCAATAACTAAAACATCCCTGAATTATCAACACTGTTTTCAGCACAAATCCAAAACATAGCCCCATACCAGCTACTATGAAGAAAATTAACTCTATCCCAGCCAAAACCAGCACATTTGGTTTCCAAAGTTCTGTGCTGTTCCCCAACAGGCATGTAACATGACTGGATGTTCACCACAGGAGATAATCACTATAGGACAATGTGTCCCAGACCTGAATCTCAGATGTTAGATATTACAGTAACATTTGCATATTTCTGAGCACTGTCCTCTTACACAGACTGTATATAATGAAAAATGTGACATTTTTTTGTACTTTTGTCAGAAGTTAGCTAATATATCCATTGAGTTTTACTTGTGTAATCCCTATACTCTCTGTCCTAGCAAGGTGGGATATTAAGTGACAGAATACTATCTGTCACTGACAGATTTGCCTTTCCTCTTTTCCTTTGATGGGTGAAGGAGGGATGAGATACATTTGTTCAGATTAATGTGTCTAATCCTTCAAATGCTTAATTAAGCTGAACTTTCAGTGCTGGTGATTTTCTAGAGTGATAATACAGAAACATACTCCCAAATTCAGGACTGTGCAAATCTCCAGTGCAACATCATGAAAGTCCCTATTTGGCCATGCACAACAAAACTCTTCAGTTTTACTAAACACACTGACTTCTGGTGAGGGCTGACCAGACTGGATCATTGCCCTCCACTCCCTTTTATGCCTGATGTCTGCTTAACACCCACAAAATTAATATATTTTTCTAACCACCTTGAGAGAGGATGCAATGGCATTTGCCTTAATTTGTTGCCAGTCCCTGACAATCAATTATTGGTAATTTTTAGTCATGAGTTCCTTGTTAAAATTCAGTGTCCACAGCCCAAACTTTTGATGGGCTAAGGCCACATGACACTTACTAACCCTGACATTGGTTATTCGATTCTGTAAAGTTATTACAGGACTTTTACATCAGAGCACACTCAAATAATTAGATTTCTGATACATTCATAAATTCAAATCCGTAATTTAACTAGTGAATATTTTTCAATATTTCCTGTTTCAAAGAATCTCCTTCCCAGTAAACTTACACAGTAAAACACTTTGTGAATTCTCAAAGGGCCTCGATAAAAGAAGCATTCAATTAAAAGTTCAGATATTTTAAAGTAGTTTTTGTAGCACTTTATCATATGATTCAGGAGCAGAGACAGGCAAGGAACTACCTGTGCAGCCACATTACAGGCTGTGTAAAGTCTTGACAGAAATATGAAATGGGGACAAAGAATGATGGTCACAGTTACTGCAGGGAGAGGTAAAAAGAGTGGTGGTGAAGACCAGAGAAGGATTAACAGATTCCCAGCAGAGAAGTACAAGCAACAAACAAGAGATTACAGCTATTGATCAGTCACACCAACATCATCCAGACAAGCTTCATTCTCATGACTTAAAGTTTCAAAATTGTTCTTTGAAAATGTCTTTGACGCTTAATTCAGTTGCCTAAGTTGTTTTCATACTTGCCAACTACCTAGTTAATTTTTTTCTGAATAAACTAAAGTTAAGAGGCTATAGTAACATACTGACATGTTCTGGATGCTACTTTATAACGAAAAAATCTGATGCTTAGTTTTTCTTCCCGTTCCTTTGTTCTTTGTGCCTCTTCCCCTCCTCCTGTCTGTTGTTTGGGTTCCACCTTTACTTCTAATTTGTGATAAAGCTATTTATCATGATCATACACTGCTTTTCAGCAATGTATTTCAAGAAATAGTGAAAACATTCACTCTATATGGTCACAATATTAGACAGAATGTTAAACAAGAGCAACCTGGACAGGAGAGCCAGATTAGCCCCCTTAAATTTGCACCCTAAATGCCAAAGGCTATGCTCACAGTGAATGTTATGCTGAGGTTTGGCCCTTTGCTTTTGCTAGTACCAGCTACTGACCCACTGCTGTCACACCTGCACCTAAACTCAGATCTGAGCTGGAATTAGTAGCATCATCACCCTGTTAAGTCAAACTACAGAGCTGTGTCTATTTGGCTTTTTCAATTTTGTGAGGTAGGTTTATCTAGTCAGTGGAGACAAAAGCACCTTCAGGTGACAGTGGACAGCCCACTTCAAGCGAAGTGTGGGAGGAGAAGGGCTCTGACCAATTCTGCTGTTGGCTGAGAAGCTGTCATCAGCCCCCCCCCGGGGGCATCTTCTCACCTTTATGGAGAGGAAACTGGTGGCCATTTCAGATGTGAAGTGTTGCTGTTAATTTTAATCTATGCTTTGAAATGGAAAGAAGCACTTGAGCACACTTTAGGGGCAGCTTCAAAACATCTCCTCCTAGATGTGACACACTGCACACAGTGAAGAACAGCATGTCAGAAGAGGTTGCCCACTGCATGGCCCAGAGTAGGGGACACATTAGCTCCACATCAGCATTTCCCGGTGGGAACCTCAGGTGAGTAATGACATGATCCTGCCACTCACTACGCACAACATGGTAGACAGACTTGAAAAAAAAAAAAAATCAGGCTGCCTATTTTCATGCATAACCCTCTCCCTGACAGCCCCTAAAATTCATATATATGTCCTTAGAAATGTTTTGTGAATTGACCCAAAAAGGGGAACACCTACAATTCTGATTTTATTCAGCAGTTATCTCATGAAAAAACAGAAGAGTCCCAAAGAGGTAACACTTGAACAGCAGCTCTTCCCAGGTGAAGGTCCTAAGAGGAAGGTGAAATATTTTGAACCTGTATCTTCCACTTTTCATATTATCTTTCCATATCTACACTCCTTACTCTTTATAGAGAGGCTTTTTCCTCACACAGCTTTCCCAAGTCACTCTGATTCCCTGTGGAAGTGTCTACCTACTGAGTATATGAGGTCTGGGTGGACTACTTGGATACTCTTGAGTTAAACCTGATGGAGCAGGCACCAGATTTTTAACAGGGCAAGAAAGCATTTGGGACACTGAAACTGGAGGTTTGAATAGCTTGAAAGTGTCTACGCAAGTCAAAATCTCAATCAGCCAGCACAAACAACAGAATCAATCACTAGATGGCCTCAAGAAATAAAACTGTATAGACAAGAAAAATGTCTCACATTGTATACTTCAGAGTGCCGTGTGATAGTATCATGACGGACTGCAGACCTTGTTATTGCAGACATTACATTTGTCACAATTACTTTATGCTTATTTGTAGGTTTTAATCCCTTAGTCCATCTTTTATTCATAAGGGAATAAATTGTTATGGAATTAGTCAATCTATCTTGACACTTACCTGGTGGGATTACTCAATTACCGTATTCTTTATTCTTTCTGGTTTCTCACAAGTCCCAGTAACATCTGCATAAGTATGCAACTGCAGTTGTCCAGCAGTGAAGGTTTTGAGGTGGCTGGTTTTAATTATTTATTTTCCCCCTGTCAATTCTGTTAAAAACTTCACAAACAAAATACATGTTTGTGAATGTCCTGAAAATATACCGAGTGAACACCGATTCTTCTGCAAGATACTTCTCAACAGTGATCCAGTGAGAAATATTAAGACAAAGACTTCTTTGCATCTGTACCATCTAGTAAGAAGAAGATTCAGGAGGGATTTGTCATGGATCTGTGCCACCATCAAACATAGAAAAGGTTCTCAGCAAGTTGTAGTGACCTCAGTGCCTGCTCAGTAACCTCTGCTCCTTCCTATAGCAAAGTTGTGTCAAATTTACCAATAAAAGATAACAGCAGAGAGGGTGGCAGCGAGTAACCCTTTGAAACATCTACTGACAGGTGATTTCTCTCCATTGCAAATAAATCTCCCTCCAACCTTTTTTCCTAGTTTCACTGATGTTACAATGGGAAGTGCTATAAGACTGATAAGGAAGCCAACTTGGTTTTGCACTGAAAGTTTTACTGAGGTCTGTTTCGAGGCTGTTGAAGTCTTCAAGGAAGTCTCTGAAGTATTTGTAAAGTGAAGGACATTTAAACCTGAATGAAACTGACTTGAAGTCCCGATTTTTGTTCTCTTACGTATGACCTATGTACATTCATAAATATATATATCTATGTACACAATATCCATATAAATAGATGCATATGTGTGGTTTTGTGTGTGTGTGTACACATATGTGACCTGGAAATAACTTATGAGAATCAAAATTCAGGAAAATAAAAGTTCAGTACAACAATAACTGGTAGACAGAGTTCTCAGAAACTGTTAGGCAGCAGGCCACAATGTATTAATTAATACTCCTGATGGACATTAAAAATGCTCCAGAATGAATGAAACATCAGGGATAACATCAGTGAACCATTTATCTGAGATCTTTACAACTATAGGAAATTATGAGTTCCATGCTAAAATAATATGGAGTGAAACACTGAAATAGAAAAAGGATAAGCAGACAGCCCAATTACAGTTTAAAAAATCAAGATGACTGTACACTGTGCATGTAGCTTCTGGAAAATCCTATTCTCTCTATATAAAAAGCACCATTAAATGCTTATGTAATTAGGTAGTTGTTATAAATTTAATAAAAGGAATTTTTTTTTTTTTTTTCAGACTAATGTGTATACCCAGAAAGCTTCTTCAAAAGTCACAATGAGAACAATGCCAGACACACTTAGTGTGTGTGATAGTCACGTGATGAGGACTGTGGTCAGAAATACAATTTATTACAGTGAATTTAGCATTTCAGCTAAAACTTTGCATGGAATTAGCTAGAAATTAAAAAAAATATATATTAAATTTTTAGTGTTATCAGAAATGTAAACCATTGTTACTGTAATAAAAAGGAAGTTATAAGAATTAGAAATACTGTATCATATATAAAATCAATTTATTTCACTAGAAACATACTATTTCAAAGTTTTGGCGTAAATAAAGACCAGGAAAAATGAGTCTTTGTTTTCCAGTGCTGGTTTAGTGGAGTAATCTGGTAGTTCTGTACTTCACCAAAACAGGACAACTTCAATACTATTTACTAACCTGGACCTGGATAATAATTAGTGAGCTTATAATATGTGTATTGTACTATTACTTCAGAGTCCTTGTCACTGATCACTGCCCCATTAAGCAAATTGCTACTACTGAGTACAACAGCAAAATTAAATAGGGTTCCTGTCAAAAGTCATTTATCTGTCACGCATGCTTCATAACTGCTTTTGCAATTGCTACAGCCATGAAGTCAAGGTTTCTTTTTCAATCTGGTATGTACACTTGATGCTGCTGTAATTAGAGTATTGATTTTACACCATTGAGGAATGTACCATGGCTGTTATTGATTTCAATGAGTAAATCAAAAAGACATTTCCTGTTGTAGCAGGTCTCTAAAATGCCTAAAAATACAGTAAAATTCTTGATATAAAAACTATGCAGCAGCTATAAACAGCTATAAAATCAGTCTAACATATTAACTATTAATTTAATAGAGGCTGAAGGATTTTTTATCCTTCTCTTTTCCTTTCCTCTAAAAACAGTTTACTTATTTTAAATATAGACAAGCACAAATAGAAAAGGTGTAATCTAAAGAAAAAAAAATAAGATCAAAAAATCCCTTACGTTCTCTCTTTATAATTCAAATAAATAAATAAAAAGTGCAATACCCTGTTAGAGAAGCAAACAGATGTTAAGGCTAAAAAGGGAGAGCAATAAAGGTCTCTGAACTTCAGTTACCCCCTAGTAAGCTTCACAAATCCCACAAAATATGCACAGGTCTTTAAGTCAATGCAGGAGCTCAAACTTCTTGCTCTGTAAGAAGTCACACTGGCTATGGGTGGAAAAAAGGATCTACAGACCCCTAGACCCAAACCAGAACAAAAGTTTTATAAAACTAAATTGACGCTGAATACCAGACTTTGTGAAAAGACTCTCAGGTAGCCAAAACTGGGTTTAAAACAACTTCTAAGTATTAAACATAAGGCAAAGGCTTTTCCTGGGAGCATGTCCTTTCTTGAATCTTTTTCTGGACTATGGGTTTTTTCCAGTATAGCAATTCCTGTAAATAATACTGCAACACCTGGTTTTAAAATATATTTCAATATGACTGAGTTGAAGACATACCCAAGCTGAACTTCTTCATGTGTAACAATTGGTACTAGTAGTTCAGAAACAAATTGTGTACTTTCATGGTTGTACAGATACCCCCACCATTGTAACTCCTTATTTCTTCCCCTTTGTAAGGAATTTCACCGTATTGTTCAAGGTACTACTACTACTTTCTCTCCAGCAGTGAATGCTGGAGAGAAACTTCCTCACTCATGAATCAAGCTTAGGATCAGACACTTCACAAAGAGGCACTCTATATTCAGGAGTCCTAATAAACTCAGGAGTTCTGTATTCAGGAGTCCTGTTCAAGAACCCTAATGAAATAAATGAAGCTCTGTGTGTCTGTGTGCAGGAGCAGAGGGAGCTGCTTATGTGGGCATCTTTCATTCTTTCATTCATGCCAGCTGTGTACACACCAAACAATTCCAAATTCATTTATATTATTTCCTTTAATAGTCCTAGGAATATTCCAGGTAAAATTGATTTCATAGTCAGTTTTTCACTAACGTGGGCCATCTGGTCCTCATAAACAAACCTCACAAGAATAAATTTCCTCCAAATTTTAATTTACAGCTTTCAAAATGTCAGGATTTTCTAGTTCTGGGAATGAATATAACATGGTACCTTTAGGAAGAAAATTACTGCAGAGCCTTTACCTGCTTAGGGTAAAGAACTCAAGGACAAGTACTGCTACTGAAGGCAGCAACATGAGTTCTTATGGGAATAAGAACCAATTTAGGGGTTGAATTCACTAATAACACATAAGTTCCTCCTTGAAAATATGCAAAAATGGCTCCGGGATCTCTAGTGGACTCTGTGGCATTCCGCACCAACTTCAGTTTCAGAATGCCTTGATGGTATGGTTGAATGGAAAGCACACCATAGCAGACACATAAGCATAAGCATAAACATATGTATGTGCATATGCATATACATATGATTGAGTTCTGAGGTCAGACCTTGCCTTGCCTTTGAACCCGCTTTGAAAAAGAACAGTATTTAATCATTGAATGCGTCATGTATCACTGGTAAATGAAACATTTCAAAACTGCCTCATGCATCTTTTGCTATTACTTTTACATTTGCAGAAATACTGCCCTATTTTCCTCCTCCCTATATATCTTCCAACTCTTCCCAGTACTCTACCTTCTTCAAATATTAGGAGTAAAAAATCCTTTATTTATTTGCTATGCAATCTCGTTGTGAGTGTGATGACTGACAGATCACCTCAGTAGACTAGAAGACTTTGCTGGGTTGCTGCCTCAAACAATGAATCTCAATCTTTCTCTTCAATTTTTTTTTCCATATCTCATTATACATTACAGCAGTCATGTTACTATTAAAAGGTTTGTATCTTATGTTAATGTGGTAGAAATAAAAAAGCTTGTGATTTCCTGCCTCCAGAACAACTTGATATAATTATAGGCTTATAATTCATGGTTACTGATACATTATCTTTCCATTTTTATGTTGTCTTCATGCATGCAGATTTGTATTTGGGAGACACATACTCACAGTTTCAATAGCCATGGGGAGTTTTTGAAGCAGAAGGCAGATATCAGTTTTACATAAATATAATTATTCCTCATATTATGTACTAAAACAAATTTCCAGCTGTTAGCATTATGTGACGTCTTGGACTCTCTCATGCGATTGTATCATGCTGAATTTCTTTTTGAAAGCGTATCTACTTTAAGCTCTTCTTGGTGTACAAAAAGACTAAGAAGTAATGCTATCCGAAATTTGCTGTAGTGAAATATTTCCCTAAGCTGCAGGTAAAGACTATCATGTAATTTGTAATGATAACCACAATAATGAATGCATATAGTAGTCAGCTATTACCAGCAGTAATTGGTGCACCTTTCATCTCCTGTCAAGCAGAGTAGTGCGGATTAGGACCAAAAGGCAGCTATCAGCTCTCTCATTTCCGGACTCAAACAAAAGGAAAAGAGGTGCCTGTCTGAGCTGATAGCTTTTGGCCCTTTAATCAGGCCCTATCAGAAGTCATCCACAGTAACCTGATTTCTCGTCAATGGGCTACTGTCTTTGATGTAGGTAAAGTCCTACTGCAAATCGCATTTAGGAAGGGAAAACACCAGGACATAATCAAGAAGGAGTATAATTATCAATTCACATGGAAAGGTTGCTTTGGCATCCTACTTTCTCTGAAGGAGGCAGTAAATACGTTTTACTAAGATTATTGAAAAGATATTTCTATAAACAACCTGCAACACAGTCCTTTGGAAGATTGTGTTTGCCCTCCCCAGTGTAACATGAACTTAGGCATGGTTCAGTGTTAATGAAAGGTCCAAGCAAAATAACAGAAAATCAAATTTACTCTTGAAGGAGGGGAAAAATTTCCCTGCTTGGAAAGAAAGTGTATTTGGAAAATTTTACTTCTAAGTAGTTAGGCAAACAAAGTAAATTTCAGAGCAAGACTTTTCAAGTTTTACATTCTTCCACCATAAATCGCAGATATCAAGTACTGACATTTAAAATGTATATCAGTCATTTCTCACTTTATTAAAAGTTTCTCTAGGAATTATTCTTCAATGTTGATTGAATGTTGATACGGCAGACTGCAGAAACAACTTCATCACACATTCAGGAAGATGCTAAACCACATTTTAGATGATCTAAACAACAGTTGGAGCAAGTACAATGAACCCACCCGTGTACTATTATTATAAGGAGACTTTTGATATAACCTTCTAAAGTCTTCCTCTCAATTTCACAGACATATACTATAAATTTAATATAATAGCCGATACTCGCCTCATGACAAACAGATATTCTGTATTTTCTGAAAATAATTTCAGAGTGGAAGAGTACTGTGCTGTATTTCTCTCTGTGCCCAGTACTTTTTTTCTAATCCAACCTCAAAAGACCTTGGTCTATGACATCATAAATAAAAAACTTTTTGAAGTGTCTAAATACTTAGAGAGGTAAATAATATCCAGCTCAGTCTAAACTGTTGAATAAAACATCTGTCACAGTTGAGGAAATGTGACAGAGGTACTATTGTAGTCTAGCATCCTAAATTTAATTATTATTTGTTCATTTTCATGGTTACATTATAGTGTGATAAATGGCAAATTGTATAGAGCAGAACAACCCTAGCCCTTGTAACATTAAGAAAGCATTTCTGTGCTAGGGAAAAAGTTAGCCTGCATAAAATTCCTAAATTTTAAATAAGTATATAACCATTTAGATACAAACAATATAAAGTAAAAGAGCAAAACTCCGACTCTATCAAAGGAGAACAGAATTTTGAATTGATTTTTAAAGGGTTAAGATGGTGAATGGCTTTAAATCCAGTTGGCAGGGGGTCACAATTGGTGTGCCCCACGGCTCAGTACTGGGGCCGGTTCTCTTTAATATCTTCATCAATGATCTGGATCAGGGGACCAAGTGCACCCTCAGTAAGTTTGCGGATGACACCAAGTTGGGAGGGA